>PVJX010012185.1:0-51105 GCA_004027295.1 Dolichotis patagonum
TGTCCATCTTACCGTGTCCAGCTGCAGTGCTCTCCCTGTGCTGTCCATCTTACCGTGTCCACCTGCAGTGCTTTCCCTGTGGTGTCCATCTTACCACAGACTATGAACAGGGTAGATAGTTAATAGCATTGGCGACTTTTACTGCTCCACCCCGGATATACTTAAGTGGACGTGGCATTGTATTAATGCTGTCATTTTACATGAAGAGCACGAGGAGGACTAACTAGTCCCCTTGCTGCCCCTTCTTCCTAGGTGCCGAGATCCTGGCCCTACTCAGCATGGCTTCTGTGCCATCTGTGTGGTAGCACACTTGTTCCTAGATAAACCATTAGGTGCAGAACAGTTCTCTAATACTTGGAGGCCTTTGCTTGCATTATTGCCAATCATTGACAAGCTAGGAGATCCTCTTTGAATAATTAGTACTAATACTACTTGACAAATGTAAGAAGAACTGCAGGTCCAGGCACATCTGTAAATATGAGGCATCCGTAGTACAAAAGTATAACTCTGCCCATGAGTTATGAAATGAGTCTTTATGTTTGCAGCTTTGGCTTTAATCTGCCAAGTTATTTTACCATTGGAAAGTGCTATGATTTCATTGACTATATTGTCATCTATTGGTGATTACTACAAACAGAACATGTAGGTCCTAGACCTTAGGTTGTACACTCAGCAGTGATCTTCTACACAGCTTTATGAATATGGTGGGTTTTTTTTTTTTTTTTTGGGTATTGGGGATCGAACTCATGCTTTCACATTTGCCAGGCAAGCGCTTGTGCCACTGAGCTAAATCCCCAGTCAGAATATCTGGGTTTTTGTATACAGTTGTATAGCTAGTGCATTATAGTAACTTCATATGATGCTTTTCTGGATTTTCTATTTTTCGTATATGAATCATCCCAACTGATACTGTAATACTATTCAGAAATGTGTGGCTCGTCAATAAGAAATAGACTTTGCTATTTCTTTCTGAGATTTACACCTCAATATCATCATCTGCCTTCTTTGTACTCTATTTGAGGAAATTCTTTGGGCATGACTCCATGTATTTTGTAGTTTTGGGTCTTGGTTCTTCCTTGATTTTTAAAAAAATCTTTGTCACCTGCTTTCTTTGTTGTTTCGGGATGATTTCCAAGTGGAGTGGGGATGTGCCAATGTTAAATGAACATTTTCATACTGATTATCAGAATTATTTTTTAAAATAAATGTCTTACTATATTATCATATAAATACAGAAAAGAACACAAGTCATGAGGGTACAGTTTATTTAGTTTTCATAAAGGAGACACTCATGGAACTGTCACTGGGTCGAGAAATAGAATAAAACTCCCATCCTGGAAATCTGCATTGTGCCCCTTCTTTGGCCTCTACTAACCTCTTTCCTTCTTGCTTCTAACAGATCAATTAGAAGTTTAGCCAGCTTCTTCATTTTGTATAAATGAAATGATACAGCCTGGACCCTTTTGTCTGGCTTCTTTTGTTTAGTGTTGTGTTTGTGAGTCTCATCTCTTTGGTGGATATAATACTGTAGCACAATTTATAATCCACTGCACTTTGCTAAACATTTGCAGTGGTGTGAATAATGCTGCTGTGAATATACTTGCATATGATGTTTTTATGCGCAGATGTGTGCATTTGGATGTGTATGCAAAAGAGTGGAATTCCTAGATCATAGAGCGTACGTGTTTTCAGGTTTAGTGGATACTGCCAGATGTTCTCCAGGTGGTTTTAATTTAAATTTTGTTTTGTTGCCTAAAGAAATAGGACACCATTAGATGCAGTGTGTTGGCTATTGCATAGATGGTTTTGGAGGAGACCCCTTATTCAAAAGCAATGCACATTTTTCTCAGGAGTTTTCTGTTTTTGCTTCAGACATATGGAGGGGTTCTTTATATATTCTAATATGATCTCTTTGTAGGTTACATGCAAACAATATGCAAATATTTTTTCCCACTGTGTTCTTGCTTTTTCATTTTGTTAAGGGTATTATAAAATCATTGAAGTTTGTAGTCTTAATGTTGCCCAGTTTATAAATCTTTTATGAATTGTGCTTTGAGTCTTCAGTTTTATAAATATTTTTCTACACATGTTCTTATTTTTGTTTTACCTTTTCCATTTAGGACCACAATTCATCTGGAGTTCATTCTTGTAAATTGTATGAGTCTGAAGTCAAGATTTCCTTTTTGCACATAAATATAGTAACCTAGAATCGTGTATCAAAATAACTGCCTTTCTTCACAATGTTATTGGGCCATATCTGTCATAAAGAGAGCAAGAGACAGAGAGTGGGGTGGAAAGAGTCAGTAAAGATGTTTCAAAATTCTGTAATAATTAAAAGACATTCAAGATGCAGACAAGGGAGAAACTAAACAGGAAGCAGTCATCACAGAAATAAATACTAAAGTATTTTTGCTGGGCTAAAGGGAGAGATGAGTCTTCAAGTTGAAAAGTTCTACCATTTTCTAAACATCATTAATGAAAAGACAAACAACAAAACCCAAAACAGAGCATCTAGACATGGAACCTAAATGAAGTTTTACATCACCATGGTTAATGAGTTGATTAAAAATATTTCAGAGGAGGAAAAGGCAGGTCAGCTGGAAAAGAACGAAAAGCTGGCTAGAATGAAAAGTTCTCATCAGCAATAAGCGATGCTAGAAAGCAGTAGAGCAAGGCCTTTGGGATTTTAAGGGAAAATGAGTTTCAGCTAGAATTATCTATCTGCTAAATGACAAGTTAAGTATACAAACCTTGTAAGTGTGCAAATGATTTACATTTTCTCTTGTGGTATTGGGGGTTAAACCCAGGGTCTTTGCTCTGAGCTACATCTCCAGCTCCTTTTTTATTTTTATTTTGAGACAGGATCTCACTAAGTTGTCTAGGTTAGACTGGAACTTGTAACCCTCCTGCCTCGAGTATGCATCGTCACATCCAGTGCAAATAGTTTACTTTTGGTGAGGTTTGATCTTTTTCCCTGCCCCCTCCTTCTCCTCCTCCTTCTTCTTTTTAGGATGCTACTCAAGAATGTACTTTAACATACAAGGTTGCAAATGAAGGGAGAAGTAGATATAAGATGAAGGGAGGAAGAAAGGGAAGGAGAGAAGACAGGAGGGAGGGAACAGTAGGGCTTTCAGTATTGCCAGCTACGCAGCAGGCTGGAAATTCACCAGTACAAAGTAGAATGGCAAGTTTGCAACCTCAAAAATATCTTCGAGAAGCAGATAAAATGACCAAAGAGCCAAAAGTAATATTAGGAATATAGTAAAGGGTGCAATATTACTTTTCTTAGCACCCTCCATCTCAAAACACATGGATGTCCTAGTGGAAAATATTTCCATAGTCCAAATTGATAGTCCCAATACAAAGAGAATTAGAATATAACATGAGGTTGAACAATCTGCTGGATCTTTGTGCTAAGAACCTTATTATTTGTGAGTCACGAGGTTGTGACACTTACTCTTTGTGAAGAACGTTGGTCATACTGAAGTGAGCGGTCCTCATGCAGTCATATTGAAGTGTTGTGCATTGATTTTCAACTTAGAGACAACACAAATAAGTGTTTACTGTGAATGTGGAACAGAGTGTAAATGTTATCACCATTGAAACAGAAAGCCTGGCAGATAACGGGCGTGAAGGATGCAGGTACTGTTAGAGCACACAGTAAGACCACAAGACACATCGTCTGTCCTTGGTGGAACTTCAGAAATGTTTTCAGAAAATTGATGGTATGTAAAATTATGGGAACTAAATGTGGTGATGTAACTGTAAAAATTTTGAAGTACAAAGGAGTGGCTGTGTGTGCTGTATCTGTCACTAGACAGCAGCTAGAATGATAGAAGAAAGTTAATAAATGCATTTTACAAAAATGATAAATTAGTGAAATGAGGAAATTATTTGAAGAACTGGACCTAACCTGTAGAAGCACAAAGGTACAAATGATTAAAATACTTGTCTCAAAAGGAGAGAATTTTATATTTGATCATGTAAGTTATAAATGATGAAAATAGCAGCATTGTGATAAAGATGCATCATGGTAAATTGGGTTATTTCCAGAAACACAAATACCATTCCACGTTAGAAAATCTATGGAACTAAGTCACTACATTAACCAATTAAAAGAGAAAAATAATCATCTCAAAGAAGTGAGAAAAATTAAATAAATTGTATGGTGGTGCACTCCTGTAATCCCAGCCCTTGGGAGGCTGAGCCAGTAGTATCTCCCAGAGTTCAAGGCCGGCCTGAACTGCATAGCGAGACCCCGTGTTAATAAAACCAAAAGGAAATGAGGGCGGAATAACAAGTACAGGAACGAGAAAGCCGCAAAGAGCTGTCATTATCCTGTAGACAGTTCTCCAGAACCGTAGGAGGAAGAACATTTTGTGAGATTGCTGGCTGTGAGAGTTTATGTCTGTGTATTTTTAAAAAATAATACATTTTTAAAAGACCATGGTAGCCATAAAATAAATAAAACTATCTAAGGATTAATCTAATAAGAATTATAAAAGAAAAGGTTACAAAGTGTTTTTGAAAAAGATGAAAAAACATTCTATGTTTATTGTTAAAAAGCTCAATATTGGTAAGATGTGAACTCTTCCTAAAATGAGGGATAAATTTAATGCATTTCCATTAGCAATTTCAAAAGATATTATTTTATGGAATTTGGATAACTAATGCTGAACTTTCTGTGGCAAAGCAAAAGTCAAGATGGTCAAAAGCCCTTGAAGAACTACCTAATGTTTCTAGTTCCAGATAATCTGTGCACTTATGTAACAAATAATACATACTCAAATATTCAGAGAAGTCTTTTTCAAAACAACAAAGACAAAAATTCAAAATAAAATCATAAGAAACTCACATGGACCTCAGCAGTAGCATAGACATAGCGTATTTTGTGGGATACACACAGCAATGATCAAAATCAATGAACTATAGCTACATGCCTTTACTTGGATACATTTTTAAAGTATGATATTTAGTGAAGACAAATAAATACATGTAATTTCTCTCATAGTGTTCCCCAAAAATAAAACTAACAACACCTTCTTTATTGTATGTAATGTACATATTTAAATAGTAAAGGACATCTATGAGATTATTAACACAAAACTGGAAAAAAATGGTTATTTCTGGGAGATGGGTTTAGATAGAGGGAAATGGAATTAAAGAGAAGTTTATAAATGCCAAAAGCACTGAGAATATTCTGCACATAGAAATTAATTTTATTATTCAAGAAAGCATACATATGTCATGGCTCAGAAGATCTTTTCATCTCCATCTCTTTCCTACCCAGAGACAATTACTATTCTAATCCAATATTACACATATATCCATGGATGCATGCATAAGTGATATAAAGAATTGTGTTGAGTGAATGCCTTCAAAGTTATAAAAGTGCCATCATTCTCTGTAACATCTGGAACTTGCTGGTTAACTCATTATATGTTCTCAAGATCTTTCTATTACCACCCTCATGTGCCCACTGTAAAGAAGAGGAAACCAAGACTCGGAAGATTAAAAGCTTAGAGAGGAGCGAGGCACAGGGAGATGCGGGTTTACACATTTTAGTGACCCAGTTCTGCTGGGGTTGGAACTGAGACTACCCTATACTTTCTTATAGATTGAACTTGTTCTTTATAAATGACAACACATGAACAGTCTTCAGTGTACTTTTCAAAGTCCGCTTCATTGTCTCTGACAAAACTCTCCTGAACACCTTTGAGCAAGCCTCTTTGTACACATAGGAGTATGTGAGTTTTTTTTGTTTTATTAGATGATGCCAAATTGCTTTCCCAAGACGTTGTTCTTACAAGTAGCTTATGAATATTTTCAGTTTCTTCAGATTGTTACTAATATTTTTTCTTTTAAGGTTTTAGCCTGCCAATTCCTGAGAAATGTGAAATGGTATTTCATCTTAATTTCAATGGAATTTCCCAGATTTTAGTTTGCCTAACATTTTTTGTCATTTGGTTTCACTTTGTCATTTGCTTTTGTGAACTGCCTGTCAAATTCTTTACCCACTTTTTATCTGGAGTTCCCATTGAAGTTGGGTTGCTTCAAAGTTTCTTATTGATTGGGTCCAGGCTATTTGGACCTTTTAGATAAAAAGAATTTATATATGTTTCAAATATCCTTTCACAGCCGACTGTTCGTCTTTTAACATTGCATTTACAATCTTTGTGGAACAAAAATATTTAATTGAACATATGCTTGTGTCAGTCTTCCTGAGTTGTACTTTTTCTGTATATGATTGTTTTTCAAGGAAATCATAACAGTGTATTATGGTCTTCATTTCTAAAACTTTCAGACAACTACCAAGTCAGCTTCCAGACTTTCTACACATTTTTGTACCAGAACAATGACAGTGCAGATGTTACACAGAACCCTCCGCCCAAAGTGGACATTACCTGGGTTCTCCTGCTGCGATACTATATCCACCTGCAGAGAATTAATAACTTGAGCAAGCTGCTAGGTATGTTTTGATGTGTTAAGAAAGAACGTGTTCCTTTCTAATTCTTGTTTAAGTCATGTTTCTTATTTAAAATCACAAAATACTTTGGACATCATTCTGAGCAAACTCATCAGAAGGTGAAAATTCCAAAGGTTCTTCACCTGAGAGATACAAATCTATGGACACAATACTTTTTTTTCTTTTTTTGTTGGTACCGGGGATCGAACTCATGACCATGCACTCTCAAGGCAGGCACTTATGCTGCTGAGCTAAATCCCCAGCTGGACAGAGTACTTTTTAACTGTAATCAATTCTCTTTGATTTCATATATTTGAAAACTTTATGATATGGAGGCATCGGAGGCTTCTCAAGATACCAAAGGGACCCTTCGCTCAAAATAGTTAAGAGCCATTGGTCACAGTATGACTGGGATGAAGTTTTGGCTTTAGGGAGTTTTCAAGGATCAAGTATGTGAAAAGAAGAAATGTGTGACTTAAGAAGGGACACTTAATTCTATGGATATTTGGCAGGATTGATGTTAATTTTAGTCACTAAAGACCATCAAGAAAAACTGATAAAATCCGTTTCACATCAGTCCTTCCTGTCATTTTTGGAAACATATATTGTACTATATTATTTATCTCTTCCCCTGAAGTTGGTGATCAGTGCAAACAGGCATCAAAAAAGACTGTTTGACCCATGCCAGAGTCAAGGTGAGGAAACCAGCATAGCAAAGGGGCTGAGTCACAGGGTAGCTGAGCATGGTCCTCAAGTGGCTCAGGCAGGCACTCAGAAAGGTGTCAGGGCTGAAGTTTCATCCTGATGGAAAGAGAGAAAGCAAGGGAAGTCCTGCAGGGAAGGACATGGGCACTGACCAAGGTAGCCACTCCAAGCATGCATTGCCCAGTAGCACCTCAGCTCACCTCTGAGTGCACCTGCCAGCAGTTGTCACAGCTGATCTGGCTTTCTCAGAAGTTCCAGGACATTCTGGAGGCATCAGGGATTCCGCATACCCAGGCCTGACCTTTAACTAGTGAGGCAGGCAACATTCCAATAGGCAGGTGACATTCCAGCTTCTCTGTCTCTTGCTGAGACTCTTCTCCATGGTTCTGCCAAAGTTCCCAGCAGCACTGAGTCCTCGTTGTCCATAGCTGTGGCCCATTCATTCATTTATGCATCCTTCTTGGCTCTTTCTTGTTTCCCCTGTCGTACTTTACCCCTCCCTTCACTTGCAATCCTTGAGATCACTTTTCAGATAAACCACTTGTACCCAAAAGGGTCCGTTTTGGGGAGACTTCCAAAGAGAAAGGTAATCAGAATACCTGGCTCCATTGTTGATTCTTGCAACTGAAAGCAGTATCTGCAGGTGCCTTCATAATTTTCTTTCCTTCTTGAGGTAAGAAGCAAGTCCATTAGTGCATGATGTCTAGAGATAGAAGGTGATTGGCGGCCTCTGCTTCATGTGGGTGTACAGGATGGTGGTTGGTGAGCACCACCTGCTCAATGTTGCTCAATATCAGCAATATTGAGATCATTCTTGTTCTCAACGTGAGCCTAAAAAAAGTATTTTTCTTCCTTAAGCATCCGCAACACCAGGATCTGGAATCTCTCTGCCGGATGATTCCCTTTTCACATCGCTTTACAACACCGAACTGATTTTACGCCAAAAAGAAATGCATATTTTTCTTAAAAAATTCTTGCATTTATATTCTTCTTCTTGTATTGATGAATTTCCGAAAGAACTTCTTCAAGGATTGGAAAATATGGCTGATTCAGAAAAAGTCTTCAATGAATTATCACCCAAGGTAAGGTTTTAACACATTAAATATCTATTTAAAACTTGTTATGCTCATCAATATAGTTCCAAAGAAGCACATTAACCTTTATGTTAGCACAAAAATTTCTAGCTTCCTCAAAGTTCTTAGGAAAGCTTATTTCTGTTTTACCATGTAGATAGGCCAACAGGAAAGGCTAGCTATTTTTCAGGACAGTTCACGTTTTAAATGTTCTTTCTTCTTGTTATAATAAATCTTCAAAATTTCTTAGGATTTTTCTAGATTCTCACACAAAGCAACAACTTTCAGGCAGCTGTTTTGCCAAGAAGTTACACAAATTTCAATATCACCACCCAACAATAAAACAATTCTGAGAGTTTGTAAATCTTTCCTCAATTTCTATACTTTTGTTATAAATGTACAATTAAAACTTTTCTTTATATACACGGTTACCATTGTATGAATGCCTAACTAGACAGATGTGGTCATCCAGCCATGTATTCCTGGGTCATCACAGGCCTCTCGCCTGGGGACAAGCCCTTTAAAAATCTGTTGCATGAAGGTGCAGAGAATGTTCACTCTCTGCCAAAGTTCACTTTTGTCAAATTCACCAATCAAGTAAGTCTTCTGCAAAGAGAGGCGTGTGTAAGGAGGTGGGATGTCCGGGAATGAATGGAGAGAAAGAGTAGATGTGGGGTGAAATTGGTCCCAATAACTCTAGATTCTGCATCACCTCCTGGGAATTCTGTCTGGACCCCAGGTCAGTTTTGAAGGAGTAGGTAGGGGCGGGGAGGCTGAGAAAGGCAGATTTGCTGGATGCGTTCTTGCAAGTATTGAAGAAGCCTTTGGTAACTAACGTGCGACTTCTTAAGTACTTCTGAAAGGAGTTCTGCTAGAGTGGTTTGCAGTAAAGGCACCCCGCCATTACCCAGTGCCTAAAGATAGTGATCCAGAGGTACAACTCTGAATACGTTGTAAATACAAGTGACATTTCTAACGGCAGCAGGGTTATCAAAGAGTTGTCTCACCCTGTTTGCTCTTTTTTGATATAATTAGTGTAACACTCTCCCAGGATAATCAGCTCTGGAGATCACTGTCGCCTTCCTGACAGGTGCAAGCTACCTAATCATGTGTTTGTTTCACTGGGGTAGACAGCTAACGAGCAGAAAGCCTTTTGGATTTTTTTTACATAAACGCCAAGCTTGGCTGATTTTTATAATAACATTTTTGAGCCTTTAATCACTCAGGAGGCTATTTCAATCAAACCCTTTCCATAATTTGATACTCCAACCTTGCTTTTCCCCCAGAAAGAGGTAGACGCTTTTCCAGAGTGATCACTGCTTATGTGTTATGCTCATCAGTTGTACGAATCTGAGTATCATCAAGAGTGTTGGAGCTTTGTGATGGGAAAACAAAGGTGCCAAACAAATTACATTAGAAATTCTGAAAAAGGAAGATGATTAAAACTGAACACACTGCTTCCAGACTGTATGGCTGCCTGCGATCGTCTGTGTAAGGTTGACTATTTGAGTAGCACAGACTAGTTTGTAGTTCATAGCACTGTGACAACCTAAAATTCACAGAGTAGGTCTGTTATCTTTCCTTTTTTTCAAAGTACAAAGACAGCAAAAAAAAAAAAAACTCAGTGTGTAACTGACAAATTAGATATGTAACCAATCCCTTTAGCAACTGGATATGATCCTATTTTAAAGATAATAAGTTAAATGGCTATTTTTCTATAGACTTCTGTGACAATAAGCCATTGTCAGACCATCTTGTTATTAGACACCACATTTATTGAAATAAAAGCTACTTGCTTTTTATTTTTTTACACTTAGCTAGTAATAAATATGAGCCCTTTGCTAAAATTTTTAGACTCTTTGAAAGTTACTTGGACATGAAAAAGTGAGAAATTATTTTTTAAAGCAACTATTTACCTGATCATTTTTGTGGACTGACTTTTTAAGTCTTCATTAAGCACTTTTAAATTGCTACTTTACCATAAAAATTTTTGCTTATAAATGAGTATTCTGGCTTATAATATGCTTTTATGATCATCTATAAAAGTTTTTCATGTTTAATATTACTTTCAGTCAGAACGTCTTTTTTTTTTCTTTTATCAGTAGACAACCTGAAGGTCCATGCCTTTTCCTTTTTGTTTTGAAGACTTGCATTCACCGTGGTATATCTTGAATGGACTCCAAAATAACAGAAGGGACAAAGGCTTATAAAACACCAAATATTTCTGTCTGGCACTGTCATGTTCCCCTTGGTCACCAGACCTTGAGGTGCCTTAGATGTCAGAAAGAGGGTAACGGGAGCTGCTACCCAGCTACTATGCTGTGGTCTTGAGAGTAACAAGAAGTTGATTTCTAAAAGAGCTTGAACTCTATTGTGTTCAGGCTTGAGATATTAGTATCGCTATCATTATCTCTCTGGCCAGCCTGTTATTTTATGGATAAGCAGCCGCTGTGCTTTGCTTTCTTCACTGCCTCACGTAACACGTTAAACAATGAAGCTAGCCACTGTGTTCCACACATTGATGTTTCTTGAGGACCCCTTATTCAGTGACCGAGTTCCATAAAAGAAGCTTATCAAAGTCTTGAACTTATCAGTCCACACATTCATCGGAAAAGGGAACGACAGGAAAGGATTTTAGCCTTTTCACCAGGACAAAAACCGTGCTTATTTTGCATATGACACTGCTTTTGGAAAATAGGTAGTCTTTATAACCGCACCTTCAGTGTATTCGCCCATGAATAAACCAGAAATAAAGTAGAAGATATTTCTGTTCCAAGAAACAATGGTGACTTTGAGACTGAAAGAGTGCGTGGGGCATTTTCCCTCTGCAAAGTTTCACTCCGGAACACTCACTGAAGTGGAAGACATTTGTTGAGTTCACTAGGTTCTAAAAACATATTTTTATTTAGGAGAATCTACTCTGTGGTAATCCAGGGAAAATCTTAAGTTCTACCTTTGTATGCCATAAACTGAGACAATTCCTAGAATTTTCCAGTGTAGCTAATTAAATTGCCTGAAATATCAAAGAAGTGAGTTTGTTATCAATAATTTAACTGACATAATTTTTTATTCCTCAGTTGTATCATGACAGTTCTATACAGTCTGTTTCATCTTTGAGGACCTTTGCCAACTCATCTTTGGTCGACAGGATGTCAACAGAAATGGCAATACAAGTTTCAGACAAAGAACTCTGTTTTCAATGGTACATCCCCCCACTAGACCGACCACCAGACGAAACAGAACCCATGGTATGTACCATAATGATAGAGCGAAATTTAATTGAACTAAGCCTTTATAACTGAAACAGGAGTAGCCATCAGTCTCTGAACTCCTGGAGACTACAGATTCAGATTCTAGGAGAATGCTGAAAAATGGGTCAAGCTTTTAAAAATGGAACAGTTGGTCAATACAGCCTTTGCAGAGGAACCTTCTGCTGCAGAATCCCTTTGATCCCTGCTTTCTCTCTGCAGAGCCGCAGGCTTTTCTTTTTTGTTCCATGAGATATTCACCCTATAGTTCTTCCCTGTTCAGCATTTTTATTTGCTTTTCTGTCTTCCAGTTGATCTACCCTGGCTTCTCCTGGCACTTGAGTGTTGTCCCCTCCAGCTGTGCCTCTGGTAGTTACCACAACTCCTTGACTCAGGTGACCCCTGTCAAATCGTGAAACCTACTGGGCCTCCCTCTCTTTGTTCTCTGCCCTCGTTTCCCACGTGGGGCTCTTCATCCTGCTTCCTTAGGGTACAAACCTGCTACTAACTGTTGGCAAATTATGTATGTCTTTCCACTCAGACGAAAGGAGAAACTTTAGTGGATCTCTTCTCAGATATACTTAAAGCTGTTTCCTCCCTTTTTAAATACACTCCTCCCTTACATCTGCTGGGGATTGGTTCCAGGACTCTGCAAAGATACTAAAATCCATGGATTCTCAAGTCTGTTTTATAAAATGGTTTTGTATTTGCATATAACCTACACAAGTCCTCCCATATACTTTAAATCACCTTTAGGTTACTTATAATCCCCAATACAATGTAAATGTTGTGTAAGAGTTGTTAGGCTGTACTGTTTACAGAAAAAGTTTGTACACAGTTTTTACAAGTACTTTGGATCTTCTGTTAGTTGAGTTTGGAATCACAGAATCCATGGATAACCATCTGTCCCTTCCTTCCCACTCTTTCCTTACTTCCTTGCTGGATGTTACACATCATTTTATTTTCATTTTCTTTCTTTCGTCCTTCCTTCCTTCTTTTCTTTCTTTCTTGTTCTGGGAATCGAACTCAGGACTTTGCACTCACCAGGAAGACATTTGTGCCACTGAGCTATATCTATGGCCCATATACTTACATTTTAAAACAATGACTTTATAATATTTTTAAGGGGAATTTACTAGAGTAGTTTTCGAATTGTGGGTTCCAAGAATATTAATAAGTCAAGAAATCAGTGTAGTAGATCATGAGTAGCATTTTAAAAAAGAAACAAAACACAAGGGAAAGTATCAGAATGCTTCATGGATAGTAGGTAAAAAGGCTTTCTGAACCTTTTATCTCATGGTATATAGTGTTAAAAGCAAAAGTTTTTAGATAGGTTGCTGTTCATCTTCTATCATAATTCAGAACCATAAAGCAGAATGCTTACCTAAGTGACTAGTTTTAAAAAATGAGGACAGAAGTGTACACTCATTTCACAAGGTCATGGAAACATCAGATCCCTGAGTTGTAAGGGTGACTGGGCTAGGATGACCTGGGTTATCGCTGTACCACCTTCAAAAGCAACAACAAACTAATATCCAAGAATGAAGCACTACGAGTACATATGTGGCATGAGGAGAACAACAAGGTTTTGCCCGCAAATAGTCCTGACAGTTAACAAGGGTTCACCAACTGAGGTCAGAGGTCAGAAGTGAGGATCCAGCTAGCGAATTCTGATTGAAGCACAATGATTTTCTCAAGCTGCAAGAAAATATGTAGCGCACACAGTTCTCTCTTTTATTAGTTTGGGTACAGTTTTCTTTTTCAGTTTTAACAGTAAGTGTGTGTGTAAAATCATCTCAGATACCCAATTCTATCTTTTTTGGAAGAGAACACTGAAATTTGATGCTTTAAAAATTGTGCATTCCTTCTTCATCATTTTAGGACTCTAGTGTTTGTTGTTGAATGACTGACTGAAGCTCGTGCAATCCATAGCTTAATAATAGTGAGCACTTGTGTAGGGCTTACTGTGTTCTGGATACTGTATTCTGTACACTAACTCTGAGATAAGTGATATCATAGCCCCATTTCACAGAAGAGGAGACTGAGGTATAGGATGGACGAATGTTAGTCAGCAAGGAGTCAGATTGGAGCAGTCTGACTCCAGAGGCTGTGCTCCTAGGAAAAGGGCTGTTTTGAATCCTTGGGTGAATCCTAGCCTCTGAAAAGGATGGCAATGAAAACTAGTATCTGCTTTGCACCTTGGAGTCTCCAAGGACTCTAAAGGTCATTGCGTGACCTGGTAAATTCACATCACTTGGTCCACCTACTTGATCAGCTTCATTATACCAACAACAGTGAAGGAAACATCAGGAGGAGCTAGGGATGCCTCAGAGGAGAAGTCCTGGTATTGGGAATTCCGATAGGAATTTTTTTATAAATCAGATGGATAAATATCTCCATGTCATTGTAGTTTGGAGTTGTGCATAACTTGGAAATGTTTAACTTCTTGGTGTAGGAAGTAGAAATTAACCATTTGGAAAAATAATCTTTAGTACAGTACAACAGAACCACATGGCCAGGTATCACTGAAACTTCGGTGTGATACACTCACTCTTGAAAATTTCAGTGTCTTCTAAGACCTTGCTCTTGTAGTCAGGGAGTCCAAGGAAAACAAGACAATACAGGACACAGAATAAACAGGATTATTTTATAACAGCCACCCAAAGTGTTAAATATAAGAAGTGCAGGAAGTCTGTCCATACACTAACACCCAGGAAGTCCAGCTGAGGGCCTGGATCCCACAGCAATGTCCCACATGAGTCCAGCTGAAAACCTAGAGCCCATGACAGTGTCCACTATGAGTCCAGCTGGAGGCCCAGAGCCCATGACAAAGACTCATGCAAGTGTGTTTCACAAATCTGTACTGGGAAGGCCCAAAGGTCAGTGGTAGAAGCTAGAAAGCCAGTGCCAGTGAGATGAACGATCTGTGCCAGCAGGCTCAAAGTTCTGCACTGGAGCCATAAGTGATGCTTAAAGTAAGAACCAGGACTTCTCTGCCAAGTACCACAACCATCCTCAGCGATAACTAGGTCCTGAGCTCCCCTGACTGAGAACAGCTGAGTTCATATCAGGAAGCCAGCATGACGGACTTCTCCTGGAGACTGAATAGCTCACATCTTCCTCTCTGGAGCCGGGAGCGAAGCTCAAAGTAAGGACCAGAGCTCCCCCAAAGTGAACCACAGCCATTCTCAGTGACAACAAGCTTCCGAGCTCCCCTGACAATGAGAACAGCCAAGTTCATACCAGGAAAGAAGCTCAGCAAACTCCTCCAGGAGAACCCATGGCAGCAGGAGAACCAACAACACTAAACTCTTCCTCTCCAGTTCTCCTTTTTATGCTGGCAAAAACCTTCAGGAGGGCCAATCGCACTCAGCATCATGCTGATTCAGTTCAGCTGTTATTACAAGTTGACCACCAGTTATCAATCTGTCACATCTGCCAAAGACTATCATTTTAATGAACCTGGTCTAGTTTTTAAGACTGTTCTTAAAAATAGCTGTGAAGAATAGTTGATTTAAGTCAGAGAGACATATCACCACAGCTCATCCAAAGAAAGATGGAGCCAGGACTGAAAATCCCATGATCAAAATTTGGCTCAACATTGTACCTAGTGCCTTGAACTTTAACCTGCCTAATCGTCCTGTTCCTTGAGCATTCAGGTTCCCACTTGTGGTACACAATGAAATTTGAGTTGTGTTTACACCTTGATCAGGCTGAAAAAGTACAATTCAGAGTCAGTAATGATGCAGGATAATAAAGAATCAACAGCAGGCAAGGTATCCCGACACCACAGAAGACAGAAGACAAGCATGACCAAGTGAAGAAAGTCCAGTCAAGCAAGACACGGAAAAGCGTGACTTCAGCAGCCAAAATGGTGCTCAGAGATGTGTTTATTCAGCTCACAAATCCAGCCAGTCTGGGAGAAAGAGATGTAGGGTCAGAACTCTTTTCTGGAGGACCCCAGATCAGGGTCCCAGGTAAGCAGGTCATGAATTCAAGACCAGCATGAATTCAAGATACAGCAAGATACTAAAAAAGGAGCTAGGGCCATAACGAAAGCAGAAGCTGTGAAGTCTAAGCTGCGTGCTCCCGTGATTTCCTGAGTGATCAAGTTCCCGTGCTGCTATGGGAGATGGAGGCTCACGTTCACCTCTTCTCCTCTGTCACATCCTCTTACCTTCTGTACCTTCTCCCATCTTGTGTGTCACAGTTCTTTAAACCCTAGTCAGTGTTTACCTTTCAGCTGTAGATATAACTCAGATGAGCCAAGTGGGGCGCTGTTTCCTTTCTTCCCATACTTGTTTTCTGAAGACAAAAAATTGCTCTTCTTTGTTTAACTCAGTTTTCTGCATATTTTAGAATCTGATTCTTCCCAAATTTTCAAAGACCCGCCCAGTTCATATGACTCAACTCATCAATGTATCTCTCAGTGCCATTTTATGTTTTCTTCTTTAGATTAATGCCCAGATTCATTTGCGTTCAAAGCTTAAACTGTCATCTTCAGAGTCACATTCTCCACCCTCTTTTCTAAAGTTTTCTAAATTCCTCCAGCTACTTGTGAGATGTGCTCCCTGTCACCGAATCCCACACTTCTCTGTCTTTAGCCACACTTTTGCATAGATGTGTCTGATGTTTGCAGCCCCTTGATGGGGGGTATTCTTCCAAGGACACACTGGGCTCTGTAAAGTGTGTTCGTAAAGGACCTTAGGAAGATGCATGGGACAGTAGGATACAGAAAGCACTGGTCATCGTTAACAGATCCAGATGTCCAGGGAGCTCTCTTTGTTGAAAAGGACATGGTTCATTTATGAATCCAGGTCAGAGAAATATGATGAGGTAAAATGATCTAATATGTCTGAAAAAGAAGGTTTTGTTTTAGCACTTACGTTTTCTATGCATAGAATTCTGGAATATTTATCCTTCTGTACCTCTTTGGTGAGTTTCAGAGTGCAAGATATGACTTTTTTTTTCTGCTCTCTGTATAGTTGTTTATCTACTGTTTGTCTCTATACATTTGCTTATTGTGAATATTTAAAATGTGAATTCTTCCCAACTATGATTATATATCCTTTGACTGATATCTCCTCACCTTCCTCCAATCTACCCATGCCTCTGATAATCACTGTTGTACTCTCAGTGCAATTGTCTTTTTGATTCTACATGTAAATAATATTACACTGTAGTTGTTTTTCTGGGTCTGGCTTATTTCAAGTAACACTGTCTTCCAGGTTCATTCCTATTGTCACGAGTGATGGAATTTCATCCCTTTCTAGGTGAAGAGCATTCCATTATGAACATATTTTCTTTATCCATCCATCTAGGTTGATTTTGTATGTCGGCCATTGTGAGCAGTGCTGGAAATGCATTAAAGTGCAGATACATCTTTGGCATAGTCATTTTCTTTGTATACATATCCAGTGGTAGAATCTTAGGTCTTTATGACTTTTGGAAGCTCTGGGACTTTCTTCTGTCCCTTCTGTACTGAAATTCTATGAGGTGTCTTGGTGTCCATCTTTCGTTCATTTTGGTCCTGGACATTTAGGGCGCCCTTTGCAACCTGGACAATAATGTTCTTCAGGCTACAGAGATATTTCCTTTTACAATTTCCTTCCTCTGATAATCTTTGTATCTTCTTGAATATTGAACATACTAGATTATTTAATTTTCTTGTCTTTTTTCTACTACCTGTGCCTTTAAATTTAGGTTTCACTTTGGGGGACATAGATTCTACTTTATGTTTCAGATCTTTTGTTGGTTATTTAGTGCACTGATTGCATTTTTAAGAGCTCCTGCTTGTTCCCTGGTTGTTCTATTTTAATTGCATTGTGTTATTGGTTCATATTTGTCCTTCTCTCTGAGGTGTTAATCATGGTTTCATTGAAGTTTTTTTCTGCTCTCTGCGTTGTATCTGATTCCCCAAATTCCTCTCTTTCATTTGTTTGGTTTCTGCTCCTGACCTTCTAGGGGTACACCTTCCTCTGCTGAGTTTCTGAGCATTTTTTGTCCTGCAGAGTGTTGCTAACACTGTTGTCTCAGCACCTGTCTTCTTCATGTCCTCATGGCTTTATGCCTTAAAAAATCCCTTTACTATTATTTTAGTTTAATTTTTCAAGGAAGCAGGGAAAAATGCAAGTGCTTAATTAGTCAGTTTGAGGGCCAGCTGTGGGTCTCAGCTTTCTTACATCTAGGATGAGAGAATTAGACCAGATCATCTCCAAGGTCCTCTGAATCTCAAATTCTGCCAATACGTGACTGTAAGTCAGTGCTGTGTTGTATGGAGCTGACACCACCAATTGTCAGAATCTGCACAACGGGACTTACTAGAGCATGAGTCATCAAGAGAGTCAGAGATGGGGGTGAAAAGTCAGGTGCGGCTTGATAAATGGAGAGGAGAGGAAAGGAGCAACATCAGGGAATTCATGGGAGTAGCTGGGACACTGAGGGGAAAGGCACACATAGGAAGGAACAGGAAATAAAGCTGGATATTCACTAGGTGTGAATTTAGAACCTGTAAAGAAAGGCCTTCAAAGGCTGAAATTTAAACTTCATCAAAGTACAGAATATCACCCTTCAGAAATAATTTATTATTACCAAATAGTTCTACATTTTCATCTTACTACCTTGGCACAATTGTTATTCATATCATTTCTCTTTAAATTGAATGGGGGGGCCCCTCAGGTTTTTAATTTTTTTTCCTAAAGAAAAACCTTGACAAAGTGCAGTGTTAGATTTTGAGGACTAATGCTGAGTGTTGTGAGGCAGTGTGATTTTGCTAGTTATGTTTTTCTTTTGCTTACAGGTCTTATTGTTGTACGCATATAGTATGAAGCCCATGAGGATTACAGATATTAGAAACTCCACTTCCAACAACATATGTGTTGGCTCTCTGTGGTTTCCGCTGAAAAGGCAAGTAGAGATGGATTAGCCTCACAGCTCACCCTCCATAGTGTTTCCCATCAGAACAGGGTGTTTCAATAATAAACAGGTAAAGTACAAGCGACCCTCGCCTGACATTTGTAAAAGAATCTTCGTTTTCTTTAGAGGAGCGCAGGAGACATGAACCCTGTCTCTCTGACTCTCTAACATGAGCTGTGGATTCCATATGTTTGACTCAAATGCCAGTGATGGCCCTTGCCAAGTTACAGCATGGAATAGTTCATTTAGCTACCGTGTGACTCAGTGTCTTCAGTGGGAAAAACAGCAGTAGTGACAGTCCATTGGGTTGCTGGAAGAAGAGTTCATAGAGATTGCAGATTGTGCAGTATATTTTGCCTGTAATTGGGTGCATATAACAAATACTAATAACTCTGTATGAGTTGCAAAATGAAATTTAGACTTCACCAGCTTCCTTGTCTCATCTTTCCCTCTGTACTCACTCTTTCTACTGTTCCGAAGTTTAAAACCTTCTATAGCCAGGAGTTTTCCTCCCTCTCCACCAAATAGGACCGACCTGAGCTTTTGTCTTATGTACGTTTTTCTCTTTTTCTATTCCAATTTATCAGGTTTTTTTAAATTAAAAAATAAAAGAAACTCTTTCATTGCTAGTTTATTTTTACTCTACTGATCAGTGCCCTCGGAATGTTGTCTTTGTTTCTTTCGTTGTGAGATGGGAAGGGTGCTGCCTGCTCGGCCAGGCTTGCAGGTTAGCATCAGATCCGACAGTGGAGACACTAATGCTGCCGTGTCCGCCTGTGTCACTCACAGAGTGTGAAGTGGGCGGGCGGAGAACTGCTGCTTCCTGCTCCTTTCCAAGTCCTGTCCAGCTCCTCATTTTCATTTTGAAGGATTTCTTGGTCTCTTCACAAAAGAATAAAGCAAGAGCCATTTCAAAGCTGGCAGACTTCCAATTATTTGATTTCTTTTTTGCTTTTTGAGAAGAATGGCCAAAAACAAAAACAAAAACAAAAACAAAAACCCAAACAAAGCAAAACCGAAAACCCTTAGGTACAGGTCATGTGGCAGCAGAGCTGAGCAGCAAAATTAGGAAGTTTTACACTTGCCTTATAAATCCAGAAACACTGCAGGATTTGGTATTTCAGAACTACATGATGAAAATAATTATAATGTGTGTAAAATAGAAAGTCAACAACCAATGTGCTTTGATTCACATTACAGTAAGTTCTTAGTTTTGATGTGTTTACAATGAACAATAAAGTTCCTGACGCAGGAGCCGGCCCTGTCACTGAGGCTATGACACAGCATGGTGCCGGCAGTTTTTCAGCAGGCCTGTCCTTTGGTGGCACCATGCTCATGGACTGCTTCTGTCACTTGGGCACCATTCTCTGTGTTCTGATGAAGGTCAAACTGATACTTGCTTATCCTTTAGGAATAAATTGGGTCAGAAAGAAAAAAAAAGTGAGGTCCGGGGATTTAGCTCAGTGGCATAAGCACCTGCCTGGCAAGCACAAGGTCAGGAGTTTTATCCCTGGCACCAAAAGAAAATAAGAAAAAAAAATAAATGAGAGGAAATTCTCCGTTCATTATCTATTTTTCTTAAATCTTCCATTTAAGTTCTCATAAAGAAAAATATTTTTAATTTTTGCATTTTTTTTAACCACAACAAGAAGCAAGTAATGCTCATAGTAAACTCCCGTGAGAGTTACCATGTAGTTCTAAGCAGTAGTTATGCTGTCGTGACCAAGATCAAGTTCTCTGCCCAGCATCCTATCACTCAGGCATCTACTTCCAGCCGGCTCCTGCCCTCCAGGCCATGGCAGATGGGGTGAAGGATGTCCAGGAATCCAGGGGCGGAGAGGCCACGGGGAGCTGGTCCAACCCAGAGAGGAGAGGGCTGCTTGTGTGTAGAGCCACGGTGGCTAAACGCTCATCCCGCACTGATCTGGAGGGAAAGGTCGAAAACAGGAGTAGAAACAGGAGTAGGAGAAGCAGGCCAGTGAGCCCAAGACGCTTCTTACAGAGCGAGGCTGTGCCGTTCACGCTGCAGCAGCCATCACTGCAGTTCCGAGCATTCAGGAACAATCTACAACCCAGACACCGAGGGAGTCTCGTTCTACGGTCTTAAGCAGTATGAAAGGAAGTGGTGCCTGTCTTGTCTTTGTCTTTGTTTTTGTTTTTCTTTTTCTTGTTTTTGTCTTTTTCTTTGTAGAGAGGGTGGGAGTTGAATCTAGGCTCTTGTGCATGCCAGACAAGTGCTTTGCCACTCAGCCCTGTGGCAGTTTTGGAAGAGAAATAAGATTTTTTTTTCTTTTAAGTATTAGAATGAAGAATGGTGTTTTAGAGTCTCATCTTTTCTTTGTGTTTTTGATGGGTGAAAATTCATAGAGTTCTATTGTCTCTTCTTTACAAAAGCCCTGTGAAGTAGCTGAAGTGGGTTATGTTACTTTAGTCTTGCAGGAGAAGAAATGTCGGGATTGGAGAGGTTAAGTGACTCACTTGAGGTCATGTGGCTTGCATGTGATGGAACCACGTGTGACTCACCACATCCTTCAGGACAGGATTCGCTTCTCCCTCCAGGGGCTCAGGCAGCTTTTCCAGCATTGTTGGGAGTGATCCATTTCGCAAGTGGACAAATTTTCCAAATACGCTTTTAACAACAAATCTTTATACTGTAATGTTTGCTTCTTTGATGGCAAAGTTTCTAAAGCATGCTATATAAATTAAAACCCTTGTGTATAATTAGAGACTTGTAACATGTTATTGCTGAGAACCTTCATTAGGAAAATCACATACTACTCCAGGCAGCAGACAAGGGTGCTGCAGAACGCTGGGGAATTCAGCATTTTTGTGTATCCTGCTGGTGCCAGTTGGTTTGGGGGTCATTTACTTATTTTTCATGATTCCCTTCCTCGTCCGATGGAGCTAGGTACGCATGCACGCATGCACATCCCTGTGCTGTGTCCCTAGGAAGAGTCCCTAAGGGCCACGTAGGTGGCTCTTGGCTTCCTTCAATTGCAGAACTACCTTTACTCTCTACTCCACTGGTCTATCTCCGCCCTTGGAGTGGCCTCTGTCCCTGGCTGGAGCCTCTGAAGTTCCACGTCTTCAGTATTCCTGCCCGGTGTCCTATGCCTCTTCTCTGGCTCTTGCTTTTACTTCTCTCTTGATTTTCCTCTCTAGCTCTCTTCCCCTATTGTCTCTCCACAATATGTGATTGCAATGGGCTCACTGGTTGGCTTTTTCTGACCCTTGCTAACTTGTCAAACACCTTACCAAATCGGTCAGCCAGGCGACCATAGCGAAATGTTAAGATTTACATGGGAGTAATTGCTTAGAGTTTCCTCATCTGTGCAATATTTGTTTTCTTTATTTCCATCTTCAGCAGTAATTTGGGAGTATACTTTTCTTTTCACTGCACCCCGCCCACTTTGTAGTATGTATGAACTTCAGTGTGTATGTGAGTTGTGAACGTTTTCACTTAGGACTGTGCCTCTTAGCTTCTTTGCTTATGTCTTCTACGTGAAGGGAATGAGTGAGGGGATGATGTCTGGGGCTATCAGAAATCTGATGAATGAAACCTTATTTATACATCTTATTGGCTCTAAAAATAAGCCAGTGCCTTTCTTAACTTTTCAAATAAAATGCATATATATTTGTTATTTTTTAGAGTTATTTCAATTCATGAGAAACTATCTAATCTTGCACAAATAGCTGAGATATCATTGCCATCAATTCCTGAAATTACTTCATGTGAAGACATACGTAAAAGAGAAGAAGTGGAGGCGAAGCCGGTTGATACAGATATGGAAGTAAGTTACTAAGGAATAGAAAATGGCATTGCTGTTGCAGGGTGGGTACCATTACGCGGATTTATTTTTTACTTCATAAAAGCAGAAGTGTATAACTAAATGTGAACTTTATGATTTTTCTTGCTATTTTCTTTATTTTTGTTATCACACCCAACTTTTGGACATGTGAATTGCATTGCTTTTAAAGCTCTTCTGAGCATACTCATAAGAAACTGATAGTGAATTAGAAAAAAACCAATCTAGAGAAACTATTTAGTATAATTGTGAATCCCAAGAAATGATGCTTTGTAACTTTATAAAATTACTTTTACATTTTAGCTTTACTATTTCACCATTTTTATTATCTAACTGCATAAGCAAAAACTAGAAAATACAGATAAGCATGCACTCTTTTCAGATATTCTATGCGTAGGTATTTTTCTCACCAGAACGGGGGGATGGGTGATTATCTTTCTAGTGTGCTATTGATCTGAGCACAGGGCTGACTGGGTTTTGTGCCAAGGGAAGTTTGTGCTCTGGAGGAGAGCAGAGGATCATTTTCCTTCCGTCTGCCTACACCGCTGAACCTATTGAGAAATGGGGCACGAGAGACAGACAAGAGGAGATCGAAATATCAGCATCATTACTCATGAAGCTGGTTTGCGGTGCATCTGTGGCCAGACGAGCTTATTAATATTTTACTACAGAATTAGCCAGACTTGCCCACCTAACCGCAGAGTCATCTTGAGTAGATGTGTGACCACAGGCCTTCCCCATTCGCCTTCTGCGCCCTGCCAGGCTTACTGCAGGGAGCAAGTGGAGAATAATAGTCCTGCAGGTTGGGTACCTCGAAAACATGTAAACAAAGCTTGCCCTGAGGGGATTGAGCCTGGCTTTTTGGGTTGCTTCTCCTAAACTTACCCTTCAAATAAGTTGTTCCTTTCTCCTGGGGTAGAGTAGTAATGAGTCGAGAAGCACCTGCAGTGTCCCTCTTTCTTCGGGAACAGAACAGAAATTCCTTACCCTCTTTGCGGGTAAAGACAGAAAATGGATATTTTCCTCTAACACTAGATCCATGCATTTCCCTTTGTAATTGGTACCGGGGATTGAACTCACAACCATGCGCTTGCAAAGCAGGCACTTATGCCATTGAGCTAAATCCCCAGCCCATTAGCCTTCTCTGTTGATATAACCTGTAGTTATTGTGGACATTCTTGAGAGGACTAAATGGCCTAAATGAGAGGGAATGATCTACTGGGGCTCTCCTCATTCTACTGTCTTGCTTGGCAGAGGCAACCACTTTCAGCTCAGTCCTTTTGTTAATTGCTTCAGAGTCTATAAATAATATACACTACCAGTCATGAGAGATGAAATATCAGACTACCTTGAAATCTTAATGAGTCAGCAGGGCCTGTTCTATATCTCCTCATGCCAGCACCCAGGCTGGTGACTCTGGCATTACAAGGAACAGCAGAGGGGGAAAATCACACACTGGCTCTTTGAGTTTCCTTCATATCACACCCATTAATGTTTCATTGGCCAAATAAGTTACACTCTGTATCAACAAGTTCACTACTACCATTTTGGAAGTGGGAAAACCAGAAATATGGTTCAATGCTGCTAATGAAAGCCTTGAGGTCAGTTTTTTTCTTGAAGTATCTGTTGATTTAATATTACAGGGGTTTAGGTACATTACTATTTCCTGCCAACTCCTCCTTTTCTCTTCTTTTCTTAATGTTGTTATATCACAAAACTTAGGCCAGTATTTAGCATTTATATTGTTATGACCTTGTAAATAATGTTCACAACTGACTTAGGTAGTGTACTGCGGTTACTTTCCTGTCTTGGACATTTGGACCCTCCCTCCCGCCTGTCCTCCCTTCCTCCCTTCTTTCTTTCCTTCCTTCCAATATAGGAGAAATATAAATCCCAACCTGATAGGTGTCAGATGTGTTGAGTTTGTGTCCCCTGAAATTGAAGAATGAATTGCAAAGGATGAAGGAGGTTAATAGTAGGAAAGGTTTATGGAGAGATAGCTCCTGAGAGACAGGAGGGATCCTATAAGTGGGTTGTCACTGAGATTATTTCTCTAAAAGTGTCTTATAGAGCAAAATCATGAGCTGGGTACAAAATCAAGCATGAGTACAACATGGGTCAAGCTATGATCAACCAATAAGATTACAAGTGGGGCTGGTTCCCTAATGTTGATGCAATAGGAAAACGGATCACATAACAAGGGCACACGGAAAGAACAAAGGCATTTTGGGGAAGACATGGGTCTGGATGCTCTGGTCACTTGCCTAGGCAACTGTTCTTATTTGAACTTCCTGGATGAGGGGGAGCTAATTACAGTATAATTCCAGGATGCTGCTGATGCCTTCGGGAGGTGCGTGGGCCTGGCCGCTGCATCTTTATCCTGAGGCCTGGTCTTCAGACGCATCTTCAGCCACAGTTTGATGTCTTTCTTTTTTGCTGACTTCCTTCACTGCCCTTCCCCCCTCTGACTGTGTATCCATTTCCATCTAACTTAGTTGCCTGCAACCCTTCTTTCCTCCCTTCTTTCTTTTTTCCCTGTCCTTTGTGGTGCTGGGGATTGAAACTAGGGCCTTGTGCATGGTAGGTAAGTGCTCTACCACTGAGCTACAGCCTGCTTAGTTTTCTTGGCTTGTATTTGTCTTTCAGTTTCTCTGTTTATTGCACTGATCTTTTATGTGTTCATGTGTAGATTTTTACTCACAGTTCATATTCATCCCATTTGAAAATTCCGTTTTCCTCCTGGGACCTGCCTTCCTCCCGCTCCCATCGAAGCCTGGCTGCTCTCAGCGCCTGCTGTATGGCTCTATTCTGAGCTGCTCTTTGCTGCCTTCCAGGCTGAGTTCCCTCCTGCTTTGGTTCTGTTTCTGGTTTGGAAGATTGTTTTTCTTAAGTCATTTCCCTCCAGGTTTATATTTCATGGATTACCAGTAACAAAATGCTTTTTAATTCTTAAGCAGTTTTTATTAGAGTGGTTCTTTGTTTTCTCGTTTACCCCATCCATGCTCTTACCGTGTCAAAATGTAAAAGTGGGCAACTTCTCCAGTTTGCAAAGTATACTTTGGCATTTTCAGTCTCAATTACCGGTAGAGCGAGCAAATGCATTTTTCATTATGAAAAGGACCAGCACAGATGTGAGAACCTTATCAGGTGAGTATAGTTAGCCTTTGCAAAATGCCACTTGCCAGCATTTACATTTTCTGTGCTCTGTCTCCGGCTTTAGCATAGAGCAGACGTCTTAACATTTTGGTTGCGCATCTTTTTCCGCGTCCTCAGCTGCCGCCACCTATATTAGGGCGCTTACTGATATACAGTTCCGGTGCTTATAATGAATCCTGCGGCAGAGCAGATAGCTCGAACTGTCTCAAACTCAGAATTATAGATAGATATATTTTTTAGAAGTGTATGTTACCTTCTCATGTCTATTTCCAAGAAGAATTCGGCACTTTTCATTTTCAAAGAGCACCTGCAATCATAATTTTCCTGTTACAGACAAACTCAGCAGATTGTGGTCTTTCAGCCATTGTTGAGAATATTCTTTGACAAAATTGTCCCTAAATCCATTCTACACAGTTCATATATGGAAAACGATTATTTCCTCCCAAACCAATATGTCTTTCCTACTTAGGTGATCTGAGGTGGGATGGAGTCTGTAAGACTACGGATCCTAGCGGGCCAGTCAGTCACTCTTTCTGGGCATTAATTTTCTTCTCATGTCTGCAATGAATGATCTCACTCAGAGACTGCTGTGAAATGGAAAGCGGGGCTCTTTGTGTAGATTCTCGGAGTATCCCTGGCAGGCAGAATTAGGTGTGAAATTTGTCCCAAGGAACCGGGTTTCTGATTGTGGCTATAAACGAATTAGGGCAGTGTGGGCTAAGAGGCTGTAGAGGCTGACGGTGAGCTTTGCCTTAGCGAGGGTTCGTGGCTTGCTTTTGTGTCCTGACTTGAATAGCCTATGCGAACAGAGCCGACTGGTTTTGTTTTATTATGTTTTAGCCAGGGCCTCACTGTGTACAGTAAGTCCATGACTTAAGAATATTCGAGTTGGCAACTTTCACAGGTATGAATGGACGTCGCATTACGAAGATTCTAGGCGTGAGCTAGTCTCAGAAGTAACTCCTTTGTCTGCTGGACACCGTCACAGTGGTGCCCCGTGTGCTCACCGCACGGCGCGGTAACGTGCAGTTGTACGGCGCTCAGCGCGCAGGCTGCCTGGCAGCAGGAGGAGGATCAGTGGTGGTGGTGGTGGTGGTAGGGACTGTAGGAAGCTCAAAGCAATAACCTTGGAAACAAAACTGAAAATAGTGTGAAACTCCCTTTGTCAGACTTACAAACAAATCTGACTTATGAATGTTCTCACGGAATAAAACTTGTTCATCAGTTGGGGACTTAACTATACTTTATTCTGGCCTTGAATTCACTAGATAGCCCAGGCTAGCCTCAAACTCACAGTGTCCGCCTGCCTCAGCTTCCTGAGTGACGGGATTACAGGGACATGCCACCATGCCAGGCCAAGCAAGCTGTTTTTAATCTTGCTGTTCTCTTCCATGTTTTTGAATTCATCTTACTCACTTAGGAACTGTTTCTTTGGCTTTAAAGTAACGCATTTTGAAAGATACATTCTAGTTCTTGTTTGTTTTGTATATTAAAGAACATCACCAGACAGAAGAAATACTAGTATTTGTTTAGGTGAATTGCCAAGTGAATGAACTCACAACATTTGAAAGTTGAGAAATGGAAGTAATGTAGAGATTTTACCTTTTCCTTCCACTGTAAAAACCAGGACTTAAAAATAAAATCTAGACCCTGAGTTATATCAAATAAATCTCATTGAGTAAATTTGCTAGTTCGTTGTCATGACAACCTTCACTTGGCGCTAATTAGAAGTTAACTAGGACACTTGAAGAGATCGAGTCTAGCCTTGCATGTGATTTCATAGCTTCTATAATTTTTTATTACAATGTATATTTTTGGTGAGTTACTGAATATAAGAAGCCGAAGATGTGCCTCTGGTTGGTATTTTTTTCTCATACCTCTACTTTTTCTTTCCTTTTCCTTCTTTTCTTTTTTTAAAAAAAAATTTATTTAAAGAGAAAAGAAAAGCAAAACAGAAAAATGGATAGAAATAATACAGAATTTTAAAAAAACACTAAGAAATCACTAGTTGATAAATTACATATTGTCCTCTTAGAAATAGTTGTTCAACTTACAAAATAAAAGCGTACAAAGTGGGCATTCAAACAGTGAGACTGCAAACAGTTCTGCTCAATAATCCAACAAAACTTAGTAATATGGTTATCTATCTTACACACTTAAACATATATGCGGTTATATCTCTTAGAGTACTTTCTTTTCCTCTCTTTTTTACAATAGCAATTACACATTTTGAGTTTTATTACACCTACAGTTCTTATTACTTTTTACACTAGAGGCACAATGTGATATTTATAAATATGATTCTTATTTATTTCACTTATGAGGATAGTCTCAAGCTGCCTCCATTTACCTATGAAGGCCTTAAGATCATCCTTTTTTATAGCTGAGTAATATTCTATTGTATAAAAATACCACATCTTTTTCATCCACTCTGCAGTTGATGGACATTTTGTTTGCTTCCAAGATTTAGCTATTACAAATTGTGCTGCTACATTCTTTTCTTTTTTAACATCCCTAGGATACAGAGTAAGCCAAGAACTTTAGAACACAATATTAATTTAAGAGGAATTAGGAGGAATACACAACAGGTGTTCCAATCACTTCTGACTTGAAAGGTTCATGCCTCCTTCTAAAATGAGCTACCCTGGCTCAGAATAGCCAAGTTACTGTAATCTGTCATTCCCAGTTTAAAAATATATTCACAGTATGTCAGGTGCTTTAAAGCCTAGCACAGATGCAAATCATCCTGATTTTAAGATGTGAACACTTTATCTAGCACGATAAATGCTGATAGAGGAAACTTAACATATGTTTTACAAGTCACATAAGATTAGTTCAGCAAATATTTATGGAATGTCTCGATGATGCAATTAAAATTAGTATATACTCAACATCCCCAGCATCAAAATTTTATGAAAACAGAGACCAAAACAACAATTGGACATTATCATGAGTCATCGAATTCTTTCTGAGAAACCATTTGCGCACAAGTTTTCCAGGCTCAGGGAAGTAAAGGCATGCAGAAATCAATACAGCTGTGTCCCTGTCATGGGGCTGCTTAATGATTGTGCGTGTGCACACGTGTGCATTTCCACAGGCCATTCACAATGGCCCCAGCTGCCTGGTAACCCCGTACTAGCAAAGCATTGCACTCACAATTTGATCTTGGAAGTCACTCGCTACGGAGTCTTTCCTGGGAAGATCCATAGGCGAATCCTTTAATCACGTAGCAGTTTCTAAATCTGTTTTCCAACCATACTAGCTAGTTTTTGTATCCATAATGAAATTTGGTACAGGCTTCTCATGAATGAAAGAGTTTTTCTTTAAGCTCCCTGTTTTGAGGATTCAAACATGTGGCACAGACTGGCTCTGGCTGTGACCCGCAGTGACGGGCAGATGGTGGGGTGCCAGCTGAGGAAGGGTCACGTCTGGAGCGAGGAAGCGGAAAGGGAGGTGAGCAGGGCCGGCTCACTCCTTTTCTCAAACCTTCTCGAGAATTCCGGGCACTGCAGGAGAGCTTAGTATTGCGAGCACGCGTCCTGAGCACCTCTAAGCTTGGCTAACCAGAAGTCAGTGGCCATCTTCACAGAGTCAACAGACATTCTTCTGAATGGAGACATGGCAAAGCTGAGCATGAGTCATTTTGTGCCCTTCCTGCCCCTCATCAGCTACGACACGCTTCCGGCCACTTTCTGACTTGGTTGGATGGGCTCTGGGCTGCTGCTGCCTTCGTGTCTGTGGCAGCAGGGTAATGGGAGGGGACCTCAGCCCCAACCTCAAATCAGCCAACTTCACAACGTGTGTGTGTGGTTTTACTCCAGTAATACCAGGGTAACAGGCTGTGGATGAGAGGGAATTTCTGTTTGACAAATGTTGAGACAGGTGACAGAAGGCATCTATCACGTAACATTGCCCTCTTCATCTGTTATGTGAGATGATTAATGACACAGAGAATGTCACTTTCCCTGATAGCTCTTGATGGAATCAGAACAGTAACCCATCATGGCTGTTACTGGAACCGTTTATATACCAAGAAAACGTACTTAAGCCAGACCTGGGAACTCGATTAGGGGTATAGAACTGTAGCTAAGTAAGACAATTACAGGTGTACGTGTGCACGTCTTTCTGTCTGGTACAGTGGACCAGGAGCCTGGAAGGTTTGCCATCAGGGCAGAGCCTGACCAGTTCTGGGTCTTCCATCCTTTTTAGTTCCTCGGAGCCATCCTACTTCCGGCTACCAGCAGCTCTCTGCCCCAGGGCCCCAGCAGCCTCCCAGCTGAGTTCCCTAGCACACACCTATCTCTTTCCAGATCAGTTTGCCTTGAAGTTACAGTCAGAATTTTTTAAAAGACAGTCTCTATCTTTATTCCCTCAGTCCTCTTCTTCCCAATATCCCACAATAAAATCCAGATTCCTTGCTCTTGTCTACACTATTACAAAGGTACCTCTTGGCCTGTTTGTCACTGGTCTCACTGCCATGCTTCTCAGACATGCCTGCAGGAAGGATGGCCAGATCCCGTGTTCCCTGGATGTCCCCTGCTAAGTGGCTGTCCCCTCTGATGCCACTCTACTGGATGGAAATCCTCCCACCCATTCAAGGCTCAGCCCGTCAGCCTTTTTCCAGGAAGTCATCCTTGTTAATCATAGCGAGATTTACTCTTCCCCACCTCCAGGGTCCTATAATAGGTTGTCGGAGCACATTCTGGTTGGTATTTAATTTAGTTGAGTATGAATTTATTTTTTTCAGTAGTTATAGATATCGTGAGGATTTTGTGTTTCATCTCTGTGTCCTAGGCACTTAATATAATCTCTTGAATATATCTGTTAACATGAATTAGCTGTAGTTTGATAACTGTAGAATTGGATGGTTACTATGTTTAAGCATTTATTAAAACTTAGCCATAATGTGGTTTGGGGCTGTAAGGTCTACTGTTTGCTTCTTTGTTTTAAGGTTTTATTCAGCGTCACTCAGTTATAATTGAAAATGAATGTATTTTTGTCACGTTTCTCTTCTGAATGCTAGTTCATGTATGTATTAATACTGTCATTAAAAAATGGTGGCTTCCTTCAGGGCTGGATTCTGGCAGCATTGAGAGGTGGGCATAGTTTATCTCTGACAGTCTCACAGTCACAACTCTTAGTTGAAAGTAGAAAAATACAACACTAGCTCGGTATAAAAGGTTTAGAGGGAGAAAAAGTGGAACCAGAGATTCACAAGCCACAGGTTGACGAGGACCTAGCTCCTCCCTCACCTCAGCGTCCTCCTCTCGCCCCTCACACCTGCGTCAGGGATGCCCTTCTCCGACTCCCCTTGGACGTTTCAGCTCACGCAGCCAGTACTGAATGTAGTTGTCCTATGCCTTCCTTCCTCACATGGTGGCATAGGAATAATGGGATGCAGCCCTGGCTCGACGTCAGTGTGTCTTGGATCAGATGTCTGCGTATAACAGTTGTTGGTGGCTGGGTCGCAGTAACCAAGCGCATGAGCAGTGTCATCAGCGGACGATATGCACATGCTGTTGTCTCTACCGTCCTCTCCATGCATTCTTCTTACTTAGTTCCTGACTTCCAGTCATTCCCCTTTGGATAAATCTTTTTCTGAGGTCTGAACCTTTTTATCCCAGGGCTTCTCAGAAGAAAAGCAATTTTTTAAAGTCTTGCTTTGGTGCTAATTACTTGGTTATTCCCCTGTACCATATGAATCTCTGGAATCTTTTTTTTTCAGTACCAGGAATCAAACTCAGGACCTTGCACTTGCCAGGCAGGCACTGTGCCACTGAGCTGAATCCCTGGCCTTGAACATGAATTTCAATAATGAATATACACAGAATCCTAAAATCATGCATTATTCCTGATTAATTACAGGTCTTATCTTTTATGGCCATCTTGTATTTCACATAACTCTGATTACTTAAGAATGGTACTTTTATTTTATTTATTTTTTTGGTACCTGGAATCGAACTCATGACCTTGTACTTGCCAGGCAGGTGTTATACCACTGAGCTAAATCCTGGGTGCAAGAACTGTAATTTGTGAGCCCTTCTCCTTTATCCTCAGAACTAGAGTTAGTAGTAAAAAAGTAGACAAATAAAATAGGTAGTTTATAATTTAATATGCAATATCTACAATCATATCTATCTTATTGTATTTCCTTATTTCTAGCGCATGATTATTGAGTGTTGCTGTGAAATAAGAGCTCTCTTCATGTGTGACAAAGAGCCGACGCTGCTGACCGAGGTAGGTGCCTCTGCTTTCAGACATTGTCTGATGCGCTCACCAGTGGCATTGCTGTGGAAATCATCTAATTGCAAGTATCAAGGCCCCACCTCTCCTGATCGGAAAAAAGTGATGAATGGGAGTTTACAGTAGCATATGGTTTGGTTAAAATATTCTTCATAAAATATCCAGCTAGTACAGAAAATTATGAAGAGGGCCATTTCAAAATCACTTTAAATCCACCATTAAGGGAATAACCCTAGTTGACATTTGGAGACTATCTAGAACATTCACATCAGCAAAATCATACTTTACATTCTGTAAGCATTCTGTAACTTGCTTTTTCATTGAACAATAACGCAATGGAGATTTTTCTATTTGAAAAGTATACCCTGTCATATTGAATGCATGCAGAAGAGTCTCTTTCATGGATTTATTGTGTCAGACGCTGCTTACACGATCAGATACTTACTGAGGGATGTGGAGGTTGCCTGACTCCTGTGCATATGTATTTCACCCTGCTGCCTTGTTTCCTGAGTTAATTTTTAGGAATTGGATCTTGAAGTAAAGATCTAATACAGAAGTAAAGATCTAAAGTAAAGATCTAATACACTATAATTCAAATGAAAATTTTAATAAAATCAAATATACATAATACAAAATTTGTAATTTTAACAACTTGAAACTATACAGTTCCGTGACATTGAGTACATTCACAATGCTTTGTAACCATTACCATCTTCCATCTCTAGAACTTTTCTATCATCCCAAATGAAACTTTGTATCAGCTAAGTAATGAGCTCCCCACTCCTCACCAGTCCCTTGCCTAGCTCCTGGCAGCTTCTATTTTCCTTTCTATGTGAATTCACCTACTCTAATAGGCACCTCCTGTAAATGGCTTCATACAACATTTGTCCTGATATGTCTGGCTATTTCACTTAGCGTAATGTTTGCAAAGTTATCCACATTGTGGAATTCTCAGTGTTTTCTTTCTTTCAAAGCTAAAATATTATTGCATTGTATCTTTATACCACGTTTATTCTGCACACATCTGTTAATGACATTTGAGTTGCTTTCACCTTTTTTCTAGTGTTGGTTATTTTGCCATAAATGAGGGTGTACAAGGATCTATGTCAGTTCCTGTCTTCAGTTCTTCAGGGTATATACTGTATTTAGTAGTGGAGTTACAGGATCATAGGGTGCATTATGTTTAATGTTTTGAGGAACCCCCAAATTCTTCTTCTTGGAAGCTGTACACTTCTGTACTCTTAACAGCAGTGCACAGCGTTTCCAGTGCCTTCTATGCTCACCAACTCTTGTTACTTTCCTTTGCATTTTTCAACTAATATCCATCCAAATGGACGTGAAGTGATATCTCATTGTGATTTTCACTTTTTATAATGACTTAATAATGTTGAACCTCTTTTCATTGATTTATTAGCCTCTTATCTTTAGGGAAATAACTATTCAATCATTTGCCCATTTTTAATTAGGCTTTGATATAGGATTGCAAATGGTGCTTCAGAACACTTGCACCAGTTTGCTCTTCCAGCAGCAGCAGAGGAGGACTGGTTGTCACAGACTTATGTGCACTAGTCCTTCTCTTCTTCCTCCTCCTTTCCAGATGGTTGTACACCTGACAAGTGAAAAGTACTATGTCATTATTTTACTTGAATTATTAAGGCCAAGTGTATTTCATACATTTGTTGACAATTGTGAAATGAAGTTCGTTCACACACTTGGTCAACTCCTATCTAGAGCGAACTGTCTTTGGGTCAGGAAATCCTTTCCAGTCACTGAAAAGCCAGCTGTGGTGAACAATAAGCACCTTACTCTTGTAGAGCTGCTATTTTAATGGAAGGAAATTAACAAATTACAAGAAAATTTCAGATTTTATTAATTGTTAAAAAAAAAAAAGCACAAGAAAATGAAGCCATGTTTGAGAACAGGCCCTGGCGACCTGCAGCCCATTAACTACACCCATGTCACTGCCTGCTTGTCACATTCCAACCTGCTGCAATACTGCCTTGCTCCTTTGTTTTCCTGTGATCCGTAGCTGGTTGCTCACTGCCACAAGAAGATGTGCAGTTTTGATGGCGCCCATATGGCCTATGAAGTCTAAATTATTTTTTTCTGGGCCTTTACAGAAAATACAGCTGGGTGCAGTGGCACATGCCTATAATCTCAGCACTCAGAAGGCTGAGGCAGGAGGATCACTGCTGCAACTTCAAGACCAGCCTGGGCTACATAGTGAATTCTAGGCCAGTTTGAACTACCTAGTGAGACATCGTCTCACTGTCTTCAAAAAGAAGGAAAAGAGAGAGAAAGGAAAGTAGGAAAGAAGGAAGGAAGAAAATGAGGAAGGAAGTACAAGAGAGAAAGAAAGAAAGATAGAAAGAAAGAGAAAGAATTTGCTGACCTCTAATAGTAGCAGGGAATAGGGTCCCAGCTTGGATATAGTGGTCAGAGAAGATCTCTCTGAGGATGTGACATTTGCAGTAGGATTGGAAATATTAACTTCTCCATTAGGTTATTTGCTTTGGGTGACAGTAATGATGCTGCCTTCATCACTGAATGCTCAGGGTGCCTTGCATCACATAACTCAGTCTCTGTTGATTTGAATTTCTTTGTGTGTGTGTGTGTGTGTGTGTGTGTATGTATGAGTGTGTGTGTGTGTTTCTGGGGACTGAATCCAGGGGCTTCACACTTGGCTATGTCCCCAACCATTTTTAATTCTTTTTTAAATTTTAGCAAGACAGGGTCTTGCTAAATTGTTCAGTTACCCTGGCCAGGTTGGGTTGAAACTTGCTATCCTCCTGCCTCAGCCTGCCTCAGCCTGCCAAAATGCTGCTATTACAGCCACACACCACCATACCCAGATTCCCTTTGGTTTTGTACACCTGAAATTTAATCTTTGGCTTTTAAAAAATTCACTTGACTATTCATTTCCTTTTCCTACTTTTAAAAAGGGAACTTATTTTTTATTATAGAAATAAATAGATTTACTAAGGCAGCCATTGAAGAACATCACATTTAAATGTAATTTTGGAAAAACCATAGTCAGAAATAGACCACACACATTTGTTGCACAAGATGCTTGTTGAATAACATCAGTGTTTTGGCTTCTGAGAGATCCAGGTTGGACTCCCAGCTTTGAGTCTTAACAGTTGTATAACCGCTAAACTTCAGTTTCTCATATGTAAAATGAGGTAGTAACATCAACCTCTCACGGCTCCTGGGAGAATTAAAGTAAATAACACATGTCAAGTGTTTGTCATCGGGCTTCATAGAAGGAAATGTTTAGTGACGAGTGGCTGTGGAAGCATCACTGTCGTTATCACACCTTCCCTGCCTGGCTTTACCTTCCGTGTGGGAAGGCTTCACCCCCAACGCAACTAATTTCAGTTAGATTTTTAGTATCTTAGTTTGCTTTTGAAAAATCTTGAATGTATAAGAAAAAACAGGAAGCATTCTCCTTGCCCATAATGCAAATTATTATTGAATTGATTGGAATCGGATGAGTTTGCAGCATCCCAGCACAGGACCCGGGCGGGGACAGCCAGGTGTCCAGCAGAAAGTCCCTCCCACTCGGATCTCATTCTTCTCATGAGAACCAGACTTCCTGGAAGTGCTGGGAGAGGGTGTGGGCACTTATGAGCTCACCCCAAGAACTGTCTAAATTGTTAGGCAAAAAATTACATGCTTAGTGAAGTCATTTTTGTCACCACTATGCAATCCGGCTGTACAATTTAGTTCCTTGCTGAATATGCCGATTACAAACTCCCTTTGCTTATATTACCTCTTCTTGATTAAAACAAGCTTTGCAGGACACAGCTAGTGACAAAAAGAGACTGAGGATAGTGAGGAGATGAAAGAAAGGAATTAATGTCCCTGCTAACCTGCGTAGTGTTAATCAGGGAAGTCAGGGCCCATTGCATATGATTTTGGTCCAGTAGCAATATAAAGCGTTGCTTATACAGGTTTGAATTATTATAGTTTCAAAGTTGTCAGATAAGATGCAAACATGATGCTAAAAATATTTTCTTTGTTCTTGCTGTGACTAACCATAAAAAGGCTTAAGTCCTTTCAGACCATTAATGTAGATAGTTTTGTATCTACAAAGGCAACATACATTCAAGTTCCTCTAGTTAGCTAAATTATTTTCACATTAGTTCACATTGTACCAATAAATTTTCCCAATCAATAATACACATATGTGTGTGAAATATGGATGAGTGTTTTTGATTTGAGCAGACCAAAATCATATAGAATCACCATAGAGAGGACCTACCTAGGAGAGCAGATCCTCATTTGAAGATAGGAAAGTTTATGCAAGACCAAGAAATAAGATAGATTTGTATATTTGAAAATCCTTTTTATTGGCAGAATAAGTTTAGTAGATTTTTTTAATATTTGTAGCTATATCTAGTATGGTACTTAATAATAGTAATGATGGTAGTTACTGAAATGCAAATATGAGTACCAGACGTAGTCAAAATAATAATAGTTAATATTTATTGAACTCTTGGCATGTGCAGATATTAAGTATTTTAAATACATTAGCTCATTTAATATTGTGAATGCCCTGTAAAGTCAATTACTGTTACTGTCTCCGTTTTAGAGAGAAAGAGAAAGAAAGAAATGTACAGGAAAATTAAGCAGTGTGATCAAGGTGTCACAACTTGTATATGGAAGAGGCAGGAGTCAAACATAGGTCTGCTAAAGTCTGGGACCTGTCTTTTACACTTACTTCCATCCAATGAATGTTGTATTAAAATAGTGAGAGCAGACGCCACAGGGAGTTGAGGAGCGAGAGGGGAGAAAGTGAGGGTGGGAATATAAAGGGTACTAATGTAGATTGATCACTAGGAAGAACTGAGAGTAGAGAAAGTACTCTCTGGGTCAGAGCGGTCAAAAGGGAAAAGAGAAGAAGTTGAGAGGTTGTTTGTAAGGACAAAGAATGGAGCAAGAGTTTAAGGAGATGGGGATAGCAAGACACTGAAAGCACAAGTGGAGCAGTGCTGGAAGCAGAGGGAAAGCACTCTTCCTGCAGGACTTTGGGTGGTAGATCCAGGCGGGGAGGGATGTGGGTGAGCGTGGAAGGCACGGGTGGGAGAAGGGAGCCAGGTCACCACGGTTGTAATTTGGACAGTGCAATAGAGGCAAATTGACCTACTGTTGGTGTGGAGCAAGAGGACAGAAGGCATGGCCTTCTAAGAGTGAAGTGACTTGAATTTCATTGTCATTGATTGAGTGCAGGCAGCACAGAAGATGACCTGAGACAAAGGAAGGGACTGAGGGCCACATGGAGATATTCAAAGTCCTACGTGTGTTGGGGTGCTGGGATTCTGGCTTGTGATTTTTCTCCAAGAGCTTTTTTTTTTTGACACAGAAGTGGAAGTTGCCAGTGGGAGCATATTGGACAAATTCACAAGGAAAACAGAGCACGTGGGAGATAGGAAGACTAGCAAGTCGGCTGACAACGTAAAAGAGGCCAAGAGGGACTGGCGCAGCGAGGGATTCATCCCACAATAAATTTTAAAGTGCACCCCTTACTCTGACAGAGTACTTGCTGCAGTTTGGTTCTGGAATGTTTCCCAGAATCCCATGTGTTGAAGGCTTAGCCCCCAGCTTGGAGTCTCTTACACACTTTCTTGTTGCTGAGACACAATACACCACCATTAAAGGAGCTGTGTGTTTTGGGTCACAATTACAGTCCATGGCCAGCGAGCTCCAAGGCAGAGGCCATGTGGTGGAGGGGCACAGCGTTGGAAAAGCTGCTCAAGTCATGGTGGCCAGGAAGCAGAAAGGGAAAGGAAGAGCCAGGGAGGGTGACAGGCCCTTTCCAGGTTACCCCCCAGTGACCTGCCTGTTCAGGCCAGGCTCTGCCTCCTGACAGCAAGCCAGTGCAATCATCCCAGCCACTCCTGGCCCCTAATTTAGTCGTCTGTAACTCTTTCACATCCCAGCCATGAGGTGAATTTATTGCCATCCCCTATGCTCTCGTCCTGATGTGCTGCCCTCACTCCCCACAAGCCTAAAAGCAAAGGGTCCACCTCGCCAGGGACTGAAACCACCGACACTGTGAGCCAGGTACACCTCTCTCTTCATAAGCTGACTTTCTCAAGTATTTGTTATATTAACAGAAAGCTGACTAATTCAGCTATAGTCTGTTGTGTGTCATGATTCTCAAGTCCCTATTGAACATAATGTAACAAGTTTTCTCAGAACTATTTTGAACCTGCTGAAAAAACCCTGAATGACTGTTAAATTCCAATGACTTACACTGTATTATTATGTTCACTATTAATGGACATTCCTTTTTGGCATGGCTGAACTTAGTATGCTCATATCCTCTTATTTCTGATGTTTAGAATTTGCATTCTTAATGTGTTCTTGACAAGACATTGACATTCACATGCCAGTGATTACAATAATTATTTTATAATATATCCTAGTTGACTTAGTCATTTGTGACTTTGATTTTTATCTTTGGTACTGATTCTATCATGAGACTACATATACCTTTGCACCCCTTATGACCTCTCAGGAGTCTATATATCAGCTAAAATGATTGTGCTGCGTTATCATGAAAAACATGAGTGATAATACATCTAACCTGTGCTAATCTGAATCCATCTCTTTCATTTCATCACTTCCTTCTTAAGATCCTGGTTTATATCCCTGTAGTTAACAGTTTTAGTTAACGTATTTTATGATGCTTTGCTTCCATAGTGATCTCCCCTACTAGTGCCGATAGGATCTTACATAATAAAAGTGGGTCTTATGATGTTTTTATTCTCAGTGCTTTCTTCAGCTTTTGAGCCCCAGAACCTGTTCAGCAAATATGAAATGAGTGGACAGCTAGTGAGGCATCTTCCAGAGGTAGATCTGGATTGCTCTGCCATTAACTGTGACTCTGGGGCCATCAGTTCAGTCAGTTGTACAGGAAGCACTTGGAAGTGGCCCCTCTGCAGAAGTCATTGTGTTTGGCAGTGGGATCCAGAGGGAAAAGCCAGTGTCCCTGCTTTTTTTGTCAAGAGGCCCATAGGCCAGGGGGGAACAACTACAGAGGCAATTACAATAGATTGGAAAAAGAGGTCTGAGAATTGAACACAGATTGTTGGTTCCTTTAACAATTTCTCTGCAAAGCTCTGCGGTGATGAACTTCTTTTTGTATCTTTTAGAGGGGTTCACGACTGTAGTTCCTTCTATGAAATGTAGTTAGTGGCCCATGGTTAAAAGTTCTGATTACTCTGGAAATGATTGGAAGGCAGGATGATCAAGGTCATTCATGGAAGCATTTTGCTCTCATTAGGGAGACTGTGAAAAAAGAGGCAAAAAATAAATGTCAGTTTTGGCAGTAAGCACAGTGCTGAGGGCATGATTTATGGGTTTGCTCATTACAATGGAGAAAAGCTCTGGATACAAAGATAAATTAAAAACAAAGCACAGCAAGGCAAAATGAAACAAGCAAAAACCATCTCCATTTGCAAACTGTAGCCTTGTTCAGATACCACGTCTGGACCTAGAGGGGGAGTCAGAGGTGACAGAGCCCTTGTCATGAAGAAGGTGACATTCCAGAAGCAAGGGATGGGACTGGTGCTTACCTATGGTGAAGGCAATGGCTGTGGCTTTAGAAGGGGTGATTGTTTTGCATGAAGATGGGGAGTGTGAGGTCAGAGATGTTAGCAGACTGCACCGTGGCCCAGCTGGTAACCTGCAGTCTCCAGAGCCTGCTGTTACCCGCATCCATATCCTGAAGGCAGTACTGCATTGCCTTTTCACTCTGTGGACTCCCAGCCGTGCAGGCAGAGCAGCGCAATGGTCAGCATGGCCCCCAGGAGAGCTAGAGTCAGGTTTATGTGTTGCGCCTGTGATGGTGAATAGACAGGCTGCCTCCAAGTTGCCTGGCTCCAAATCTTGTCCCCTTAGTGCTGTTTTTGAGCTGTATAATCTTAGGCAAGTTGTTTAACCTCGATTCTCTGGTCTTCTTTGTAGAGGAATATAAAAATAATGCTTACCTCATAGATGTCAACTTCAGTTACACAGAAAAATCATCCAAAGATTGATAAGTTGATTTGAGAAGGAACATTGCAATGGGAATATGTGTAGATGAATCCCGAGAAGTGAAGGCAAGTGAAGGTTCTTAAGGGGAAAATGAACAGGACCACACAAGGTGTCCTGAAACAATAATTGTTGGCTACAGGTAACAATAACAAGGGCAGCATCTGTCGAAGGCTGAACAGCTAGTTGTAGAGCAGACATCCTAGTTTTTTGTGGAAGGGTGTGATGACTTTTGTGCAACGTTGTGGCCATGACAAGAATTTTCTTGTGGTAGCTCCTCTTATCAAGCATGTTTGCAAGATGTTTGTTTCCTGAATCTATTTATTTTTTTAGGGTTTGACACAAGCAATTCCACTTTGGTTCCAACAACTTTCAAGTAGTGATTTTGTGTGGACTGAGTTATCTTATGTAAAATTCTTACAGTAGGACCTGACACATATTAAGCAAGGCAGTCAATATTGTTATCATCTGAAGGCTACTCAATTTCACTTGGAGTGAGACCCTCTCGAGTAGACTTGTTTCTCTAAATAGTGGCTGTAGCAGAACAACAACTTAATATCTACAATGGAGTCCTTGTGTATATATTCACAAAAGAGGCCAGAATAATGCAAACACTCAGACTGGCTTTATGCATCACTTTTAGCCACATGCACTCCCATTCTTAGCTGTTCCAATTACTGCTATCATATAACAAAGCACCACCCACTTAGTGTCATAAAATGACCACCACTTTATTAGGCTCAAGGATTCCATGAGGCATTGTGAAGGATGCAGTGGGACAACTTATCTCTGTTGCATGGTATCTGAAGTATTGGCTAGGAAGAGTTGAAAGTGGCAAATAATTCAGCTTGTAAAACTGAGCGTTCACTTGGTATGATATTTGCTATTGGCTATTGGCTTGGGCTATGGGCCATAATACAACTTGTGACTTCCCTCTGTGGTTGATTGGTCCTCTTCATAGCATGGTGGCTGGGTTTTCAGACTGAGCCTCCTAAGAAAATCAGGAAAAAGCTCTATTATCATTTATGCCAAGCCTGGAAATTTTCATAAGGACTCTTCCTCAGTTGTCCCAATCCACCCATGTTTAGTTGGGCAGAGACTCTGCCCATTTGTGGGAAGAGCATCAATGTTGAATTGTAAGAAGGGCATGTAGGTTGGGAGCTCCCCTTGCAACTATCTGGGTGATGTACTCTCTGCCACAATGTCTAATAAAATGTTCAATTTCTGGAACTGATTCTCCTCTGAGCAGAGGCTGCTCCTGGGAATTACTGAGACAACTTTTCAAAATTAGCCAGTAATCCTCTCTAAATATGTGCGGTGAGGGCCGTGAAGTTGCTAATGTGTTCACACTCACAGGGTAGAGCGTAAAACACGTGGATCCTCGAAGCTCTCTTTGAAATAGCCTCATGCAGTCTGTCTGGGTGTTGGGTGGGATGGCATGTGTCCTTGTTTGTGAATGCTAAATCCTTATGCTGCACTTATTTTCCTTTGGCTAATTTTATTACATTTCCGTATGCCTCTTGGCTTCTGGTTTAACAAAACTCCCCAAGTGCTAGAACTGCCACTAAACTTCCACTTCTAGCAGTGAGCACACGATGCCATGTTTTCCAGACTAGGGATTTATTAAGTACTAGAAATTAATATTAATGTAACTTCATTTGGTTGAGGCTTATAGTTTTCTTTCTTCCTTTGTATCGTTCTTTAAATTTTTTTTTTTAATACTAGCCAAGAACTGACTGAATAGATTTCATGGGCATCTAGAATTGCATCTTCCTTCTGTGAGGTGTTATCATTCTGTCCTCAGGTGACGAGTACCCTTTGTATGTAAGTTCAGGAGCCATCCACTTAATATTCTCATATGCTTTTGAAGACAAAGCCAGATGACATCAGCTCCACACTGCTTTTAAAACAGCGCTGACTTTGATTCCATCCACTCAGTGTTCACTTCTAACTGTCAAATTTGGCTATGGGAAAAAGAAAGCCCTTCAGAGAAGGCCAGGCTATTAACGTGCTCTTCAAATGCTAAGAAAAGGCTAAGCTGTTTATAGCATTTCTAAACTGCTCATCTCTTGGAGATTTCAGCAACAGTGTCAAGGTGAAATACACTGGCTCATCAAGGGAGTGATAGCTTTTGTGCTGTCTGTGCTCCAAGTCCTGGGCTCACTTCTGGGTATAATGATACTTAGATATAATTTAAACCAAGGTATCATAATCACCTGATATTATGTGTTTACAATAAATGTAAACAGAAGTGTGTGCTCTCCTTGTTAAACCAAATCCAGTGTCATTTTAGATACAACTGCACATCGGTCTCACAGGGACAATTTCCTGAAGATTAGTCACTTTGCTTAACTTCAAACGAAGTGAGAGGCAGGGGCATCATTAGTAAATGCGTTCGTTCCTCTCTGTCTTGCTAAAAATTGAGTTAAATGTTAAGTTTCATTTCCTTCATTCAGTTTGGTAAATGATTCCTGCCTTGGCTGAAAAACGGGACCCTTAACAATAGGATTATGTTTTCATTTTAGGAGAGGGTTTGATTTTTGTCTCATAGAACAGAATCAATTGACAAACCTTTGAAAATTCTCTTGACAAATGTTCTTTAAATTTAAGTAAACACACAAGAAGGAGCAGGTGTAAATTTGTCCATTTTCTTTGTTTGCTATGGCCACCAACTGTGTGAAATTTTTGCATTTATTCTGCCCGTACACAGGCAGTTAATGCTGTGTTTTTGTAGACACTTGTGGGATCAAAGTAAGGTAGGAAGAGCCGCTTGGCACAAGTTCTGGTTCTCACTGTGTAGACAAATTAACCCCTGAAAGCCTTAGGTCAACTAGATTCAGTGTAAAGTCTCAGAAGAAGGATATTTTACTAATAAAAGGTTTTGTTTCTTGGTTCTATAACAGGTTCTATCATCTGTGGCCACAAGCAAATTATTTTCCCTCCCTAGGCTTTCATTTGTCATCTGTAAATTGAGACTATACTAGAAATAATATTCAGCACATTTTGTGTAGTGCCACACAGTGTCTGTGATAGGCACTCAATATGTTGTGATCTTTATTTTCCCCAGCATCAAAATAATGTAAGATGAATAATTTGTTTGTCTGACCATTGGCATCTACCTTCACCCATGACTTTTAGTCTATCTAAATGTTTGTCAAATTTCAACAAGTGAATGGCCATTGAGTAGACATATCCTCAATGTTACTTTTCAACCATACTTTTTAATTAACTCGAGATTCATATGCAGTTATAAGAAATAATGTAGAGGGCTGGGAGTGTAGTTCAGTGATAAAGTACTTTTCAACAACACTCTAGGCCCTGGTTCCAATCTTCAGCATCTCAAAAAAATTAAATTAAATTAAAATTAAAAGGATAGAGATAATACAAAGAGATCCAGTGTACTCCTTACCCAGTTTTCCCCGATAGCTACCAATGGAAAAACTAGAATACATTTCACCAGTTTGTTGAAATTGATAGTCAAGATGCAAAGTGTTTCCTTTGCTGCAAGGATCCCTGTCCTCCCTTTGTAGCCTCACTCATTTCCCTTAGGCCCCATCTCCTCCCTGAACCCTGACAATCAGTTTTCTATTTCTGCAATCTGTTTTGCATTTCTGCAATTGTGTCATTTCAAGAAGGTTATATAAAAGGAATCATGCAATAGGTAACTTTTTGGGACTAGCCTTTTCTCATTCAGCATAATTCTATAGAGAGCCATTAAACAAAATTGCATATGGAAACTGACATATTTTATTTTTGCAACAGAATTATCATTCCCCAAGAGCTCTGCGCAGAGCCTGGTGCATAGGAAATACTAACTGCTTAGTATCTCCAGGAGATGGTCTTCCTCATCCATTTACCCTGCCCTTCCTTCTCTTCTTTTCTCTTTCCTATTCCTATCTTCTTTTCCGCATCCCCTTACTAATTGCCAAAGGCTAATTGTTCAAGTTAGGAATGCCAAAATGAGTTAAATAAATAGTGTGTCTGAACTGTCTGTAAATTGCAAACTCTGTTGGACTTTTCTTGGAGAAACTGCCCGACAGCGTGGGCCGCCTTAGAGGAAAGCTTCTTGGCGCTTGTGGTGTGTACTGATGGGAATAAAGCTGCCAGTGTGAGCAGGTTTTCTTTCTGCTGTGCACATGAGGTCTGCCCTCCAGTTTGCTGCTGTAGTGGGAGCTGCTGACTTACAAAGCCCTACACACTTTGATTCTAGGCAGCAAAGTCCCTGGAACAAAATGCAAGTTTCAGTTCTTTATAAAGCCTTTGCTCTAAAAAAGAGCCCCTGGATCCTAGTTGCTAAAAGTTAAGCCCAGTAAGTTCCCTTATAAAAAAGCATCAAGAAATGGCCAAGTATTGTTAGCACTCTGGAGTTTTTGTTTCTGTGTCCCAGGTCAAAAGCCCACAGGCAGACCCTACAGAGCCCCTCAGGAGGGAACCCAGCTCTGGGGTACCCAGCAATTGCCTTTGTTCCTCTGACTGGACTGCTGAGTTTCAAAGCCCTGACTTTTAAGTGGAGTTGAACTGTTACACTAATAGAATTTCTCCCTATTCAGAGATACACTGAGGGAAGAATAAACTTGCCAGAGCATAACAGCTGAAATCAGTATAGAGTAGGCTGTGCTGTGTAACAAATAAACCTCAGATTTAAGTGGCAGTACTTATTCATTTATTTCACATCTAGTGAGGATGGGGTACCTCTCCTTCAACTCATAAACATGCAATCTGTACTACTTGGCCTCCAAAGAAACCTCTTCAAGGGAAGAGGGGCCGCAGGATTTCACAGGGCATTTTTAGGAAGAGTGACAGTACACCCCAATGTGCTGGCACAGTCAAAGTTTACACTTGCTAATTTGCTGTGATTAATCCAGACACTCTTCTTATATCCTGAAACGTGTTCCAGTTGAGACAATCAATTTGGGTGATTATTTCTAAGCGCCATCCTGGAATGGCTATCATTCTTCTTTTTCTATCTTATTGGTTTCAGTCTAACATGCAAAGATGTGGTGTATGCAGCATTGTAGAGGAGCAAGAAAATAGTTTAGTGAACACTAATGATTTTTGACACAACAGGCCTTTGCAGGAATGCTATTAATTTTTAAATAGAAAAGAATACAATAACTTCAATTACCAAAACTCTGTGGAGCGGATAAAATGTTATAAGTATGATATCTGTATTGACTAAATCATCTCATTTAATTACGCCCCATGATAGGTTGAATAATGGCATTCCAGAGAAGTCTACTTTCCAGTCCCCAGGAAGCTGTTACCCAGTGTGACAAAAGGTGCTCTGCAAATGTGACTAAGTTAAACCTGTGGTAATGTGGAAATTATCCTGGATTATCCAAGTGATCCCTAAATGTAATTACAAACATCCTCATAAGAGGGAGCCAGAAAAAGACTTGGCCACATCAAAAAGGAAGGTGGTGGTGATGGAGGCCCACCTTGGAGTGGTGGTCTTTTAAGGTAGAGGAAGGGGCTACAAGTCAAGGCAGGTTAGCTAGTCTCTGCCCTTGGAGTCTCCAGAAAGAACCTGACCAGTTGATCTCATGGCTTTAGTCCAGCTGAACTGTTTTGGATTTCTGACCTCAGGGCTAAAAAGAATAACGTAATGTTGCTGAAAACCACTAAGTGTGAAAAGCTCACTGAGCGGCAACAGGAAACTAATACATAAGAACCTCCCCAAGTTAAGCATGTAACTTCAGACTCCTGTTTCTTGTATAGCTATGATTATTATTATTATTATTATTATTATTATATTTTTTAAAATACTAGAACCTGAGGTCTACAGACCTTGCAGTGACTTACCTGAGATCCCTCACCTAGTCAGGGACAGGGTCAGGATCCATGCCCAGGCAGACTGGCTCCTCAGAACATGTCCCTAACCACTGTGTGTCTCTCCCCTGGCACCCAGCTGTCCTCTGAGCTCCCTCCTGCCATGTCTGTCCCTCACCAGCAGTGCCCCGCTCTCTCTGACACCCCTCACTCCTGCAGCCTCTCTGCCACTCCCACCTGACTTCAGTCTTCTCTCAAGGGCTCAATGGCTCCTTGAAACCTCCACTTTTCTAGTCACTGCTTTTAGAAAATTTATGGAAAGTTCTAGAGCTTCTGTAGGAAATTTCTTTTTTTTTTATTTAAAGAGAAGAAAAGAAAAAAAAAAAACAAACAAAACAGAAAGAAGGTAGTAACAATACAGAATTCCAAAGGGGAAAGAAAACAACAACAACAACAACCACAATAAAAACAAAAACATAAACAAAAATACTAAGAAATCACCACTTGATAAGTTACATACTGTCATCATTGGAAATAGCTGTTCAAGTTACAAAGTTAAAACATACAAAGTAGACATTCAAACAATGAGACTGTTAACAGTTCTGCTCAACATTCTAAGAAAAACAGTAATATGGTCATCTATCTTACACACTTAAACACACATGTAGTTACATCCTTTAGAGCATTTTCTTTTCCTCTTTTTTACAGTAGCAATTACACATTTTGGGTTTTATTACTCCTACAGTTCTTATTACTTTTTACACTAGATATACAATGTGATATTTATAAATATGATTCTTATTTATTTCACTAATGAGGATAGTCTCAAGTTGTCTCCATTTCCCTATGAAGGCCTCAAGATCATCCTTTTTATAGCTGAGTACTATTCCATTGTATAAAAATACCACATCTTTTTCATCCACTCTGCAGTTGATGGGCATCTTGGTTGTTTCCAAGATTTAGCTATTACAAATTGTGCTGCTATGAACATGGGTGCACATATATCACTGTGATACGAACTTTTCAGTTCTTCTGGGAAAATACCCAAGAGGGGAATAGCTGGGTTGATTGGAGCTTCCACACCTAGTCTTCTGAGAATTCTCCATATTGATTTCCATAGTGGTTGCACCAGTCTGCACTCCCACCAACAGTGGAGCAGTGTTCCTTTTTCCCCACAGCCTCGCCACCATTTTTTATCAGTTGATTTCTTGATGGCAGCTATTCTTTCCAGTGTGAGATGATATCTCAATGTTGTTTTAATTTGCATTTCTTGAATGACCAGTGATGGTGAGCATTTCTTCATGTATCTGTTTGCCATTTGTATATCTTCATATGAGAACTGTGTGTTCATCTCAGCTGCCCATTTTTGGAGAGGGTCTTTGAATTTGGGGGGGTTGATGTTCATAGGAAATTTCTTAAGTGAAATTAGAATTCAGGTGGAATTACTGATTTCTTTTTCATTTAAGTTTGTAGGATGATATTACTTAAGGGGACTATTATTTCTGAATCTTTTTCTTGCTTTTCTTTTATCTCTAATTGTCTTTCTCATACTCTAGAAGGGGGGATGTTCTTAAGGGCAATTAAATGGAGTCATCCATACAAGTTACACTAGCAATGTCTTAGATTTGTTTTTCCATGACCTAAGAAAAATGAATCTAGATATTTGGCATAAAAGTTAGGTTATTACTTTACATCTCCTTTAGAATGCAACTACCATATGACTCTACTATGCCCCTCCCTGGACTGTATCTGAGGGAACCCAAGTCATCACACTGTAGGAATACCCGCATACCCATGTTTGGGCACCATTCACAACAGTAAGGATATGGAACTGACCTAGGTGCTCATCACTGGATGCAGTGGTAAAGAAAATGCAGTGCATATGCATAGTGGAGATGTCTTCCTTTATAAAGAAGAATGAAATTTTTCATACACTATTATTAGATAACAGGAAGAAAGTAAGGCTTCAGGGGGAAAGGGGATAAGAGAGAGGAGTAGGAAGCATAGATAGGATCAAAATGTATTACATGCATGTCCTAGCATGGAAATACAGTACTAAATCCAATATATTATAAAATTCATATGCACTGATAAAAATACACTTAAAAATCTCCATTAGCTTGTATTGGTTGTATACTGCTAGGTATTTTCCATGCTGCCACTTAATGGTTCTATAGTTGACCACTGAATTAAACACTCAGACTCACATGACTACTCCATGGAGCCACTCAGATTTCTTCAAGATGAGGGACTTATTTTCAAGCTTTGGCAGTGTACTGCTTGATAGCCCTCAGCTCTCAGCTTCTCTAATAATTGCCTTTAGCTGAAGTGTATGACCTCTTCTTAGGAGGAAACCTGCATCCAATCACTGGTTGAGTGTGAGTACAGAGCTGTGACCCCTGTTACAATTCAAGACAACTCTGGAGTACAGTCCATGCCGCAAAGCTCCTTTTGGAGTTGTCAGAGCCCTTTGTTATGACTGTGTTTCAGCCCACCCTTTCCCTCTGGTCATAGTACTGCTTTTACCTCTTTACCCAGGAGTACTCATCTCCAGGGGATTCCATAATCCTAATAAAGTTCTGGAAAGCTAATTTCTATTTTAGAATCTGCTTTCCCAGGATCATTAATTCAGTCACTATAAAAATACTCAAAATCACCAGTTTAGATAAGGTTTATTTTGGTTCATGGTTTTGGAGGGTTCAGTCAATGACCCACTACTTTGGAGCCTGCAGTGAGGCATGGTTTCATGGAGGGAGCACATGGCAAGGCAAAACCACTCATGTCGCCATAAGCCAAAGAACCAAAGAGACAGGCCCACACCATCTCTTTTAAAAGCATACCTCCAATGACCTAGAGACCTCCCATTTGGCCTAACCTCCTAGAGGCGCCTTGCCACAACAAGGACGGGGCTACAACAAAGATTGAAAAAACAAGCATAAAGATTCCCTGACTGGTGAATACTCAAGAACGTTCACTTAATCCTTATTTATTGGAATTAGAAAAGTCTCAAGGAACTAGGAAACATACATTCTGGTTTGAAGTTTATTTTCTAACACAGAAGAAAGAGGCACATTTCATACATAGGTCACCCACTCATGATTTAAAAATACTTTGTACAATGTAGCCCATAGTTCAATCACATTTTTCTTTTCACCTCCATGGTAATACTTCCTTTGCAAATGAAATACAACTCTCTAAAATGAAGAAATCCAGCCTATGTCTAGACCTCAATAAGGATAAAAGACAGTCAGGAAAGTTAGTCCTCAGAGTATGAAAATATCTCTCAACTGTTCACAAGTCCAAGGTCCTCCATGACATGCAAATCTTTTGAGTCATTCTCTGAAAGTAAATTCACTTTATACTATTATAAAGTGAAATATAATCACATATAAACAGTGTACTAGAACTTATATTGTCATATCCACAGAAAATGAAGAATGTAAAACATTCAAGTTTTTTGTTTTTTTACTGTTACCTTTCTTGCCACTCCCTTCAGTCCACTTTTCTATTTCTAGACGACTTCTTTCTAGTAAAGCATTTAGTTTTACAACACAATGACATATGAGCATTTCTAGTAAATTCTCTAGGCAAGGAACCTTTTCCTTTAACTCTTTCCTCTAGTCCTTGGTTATAAGCTCTGAACCACTGGCACTGAACCTGCACGCACTTGGACTTTGTATGCCCTGCGTACTTTGTTATTAGAACATTGCTTATGTAACTCATGCTTCCTTCTCTACTTAGAGCTTTTGATATTTTAAGGGGAATTTTTCCTGTGTGGGACCATTCATTAGTTCTTTATATGTTGACAAGTTCCTCCCTGGGAAGTGCGAGCAGCTGTTCTTTCTGCACAGTAGGGCCTCCATCTTCCCCTGGCCTTCAAGTCTTCAGCAGTTGAAAAAACTGGAGTGTAGACAGCCTAATGTTTTGCTATTTTCTTAAGGGTCTCTTTTGGTCTAGAAGGAATGTTTTCTTAAGTATATACTGTACTGGAGCTAACACTGTCAACTCTACCACTTCTCATTAAGCAGCCTGCCTTGGCTGGGCTCTGGGTGAAGTGTGTAGAGGAATTTGTGAAGAATGGATACCAAGGAGGGAAAGGGGCACTGCAGAAGAAGGCCTCAAGGACCACAAAACATTCACCATCTCAGCTCTGTTTTAGTTTGCATCATACTGCTATTAACTGTCTTGTGGTTTTTCCTAATAGCAAACAGTTCTAGGATTCTCTAACACGAACTGGATACTCAGCAGTCCAGTTCAACTCTGATGCCACCCAGAGTCAGCACTGGCCACACAGGTTTAAGAATTCAGTTCCACAAGACTCCTTCACTTAAATACCAGATGCAGTGACCGTGTCAAAGCTACTCATCCCCCAGGCCCACAGTGTACACATGCACCCCTTGCTTTGGGTTCAGTACTGTCATAGAATAATTCATAGAAATCAGGAAAGAACTTTATTCATGGCTGTCAGTTTACAACTCAGGCTCACCAGGAGAACAGATGCATAGGGCAAGGCATAAGGGAAAGGATGTCACCGGCATCCCCATACACTCACCTGGAAGCTTCCCCAGAGTGTGTATGGAGATTTCATTATGGAGCCATGATCGATCATTAGCCAATTCTGATTGAACTGAATCACGCCTCCCAACTGTATCGTGTAAAAGACAGAAAATTGCAAGTATTTCAGGAGCTTCATGCCAGGAACCCAGGAGAAAGATGAAAACATTTCCCATTGTACTACAGCTCTACACAGTGAACGTAGCATGAGGTTTATTTTAAGCCTATATCCCACTGTCTACAGTCTTCCGCATAGCCCCTGTCACGGAGGTGCTCTTCACATATTCCATAGAGAGGCCATTGTTGAAAACACCCACTTAGATGCGAGAAAGGAGACAGGAGCCTTCACACTGTTGAAATGTTTGGGTTCGAATGAAATGATTGGTTTTCTGCATGTGTGGGACAGTATTTCCTGGTAACAATGTCCTGTATGAAAAGGTGACTTATGCTCATGGAAGCACCATGCACGACTGGGTTTCAGTCATTGTCCAGTGGCAGTGACAATGGTGATGACAAAGACAATGAATGGCTCAAGAAGAATCTATTCTTCTATTTTTTTTCAAATTTTTATTTTTATTTTATTTTGTAAAAATTTTATTTAAAGAGAAAAAAAAGCAAAACAGAAAAAAGGGTAAAAATAATACAGAATTTCAAAAAAAACAGTAAGAAATCACTAGTTGATAAATTACATATTGTCCTCTTAGAAATAGTTGTTCATGTTACAAAATTAAAGAATATAAAGTAGACATTCAAACAGTGAGGATGCAAACAGTTCTGTTCAACAATCCAACAAAAACTTAGTTATATGGTTATCAATCCTACACACTTAAACATACATGCAGTTATAGCCTTTAGAGCACTTTCCTTTCCTCCTTTTGCTTTTTTTTTTAACTTTAAAAGGAAGTAAAATCAAACACAACAAAACAGAACAGAATGGGACATAAGAAAGCATAAATTTCAAAGCTAGACAACCAGGGATCTTCACTATCTGTCATATTGTCTCTTGTTTTCTTCCAAATGTTTGTCCTTATCTTTGCATATGGAGAGCTCATACTAAATAACATAGCCAATTTTTTCACAAGATGTGTAGTTCACTGGCTCCCACTTGCTAAGCGGGGGGGGGGGGGGGA
>PVJX010012186.1:0-51141 GCA_004027295.1 Dolichotis patagonum
GCTATACACAGGGACTTGACAAACTGATTCTAAAATATATGTAGAATAGCTAAGGTATTGTTATACTTTAATAAGAAAATTATACTTTGCCATTCTGATAGCAAAAATACTGCTATTTTGCCCTACCTAATAACAAGACTTATTAGGAAGCTATAATAATTCATATAATGATACATTAACATAGGATAAAAACATTGCTATGATTTAGATGAATGTCCCCAAAAGGCCCATGTGTTAAGGGCTTGGTCACCAGTCCACAACACTATCTCACAATGGAAGTGAAGAAACATGAATGGAAATCGTGCCCAAGGAATGCTTTCCTTTTATTCTCCCAATAGTACTGTGGGCTGGTGACCAGGCCCTTAATGGATGAGCCTTTGGGATACATTTATCTAAATAGAGGTAGGGCTTAAACCTGCAAAAGTGGTACATGCCTATAATCCCAGAACTCTGGGAGGCTGAGGAAGGAGGATCAAAAATTTAAACCCAGCGTGAGCAGTTTAGTAACTTGTTGATACCCTGCCTCAAAAAAGGGAAGAGGAGCCAGGCATGGTGGTACATGCCTATAATCCCAGCCCTCAGGAAGCTGAGGCAGGAGGATCACCACGAGTTTGAGGTCAGTCTAGCTACATAGTTCAAGGCTAGCCCAAACTACATAGTGAGACCTTGTCTCAAACAAACAAACAGTAGAGGGCAGAGTGGCTGAGAGAGTATCTAGGTATGAAGACCCTGGGTTCAATATTATACCACAAAAAAAAAAAAAAAAAGAACATAAGACTTAGTAGGAAACTTACCTTCTGGTTGCTGGGAGTATGTCCTCAAAGAGGGATGTTAGGACCCTGGTTTCTTCTTCCTCTCTTTCATTCCCAGCCATGAGATGAGCTTTCTCCACCATGTGCTCTGCTATAAGGTACCGTGCTACCACAGGCCCAAACCAAATGGAACCAACTGGTCATAAATTGAAAGCTTTGAAACCTTAATACAAAATAAATCTTTCCTCTTTTCACGTTTGTTTGTCCCACGTATTTGTGGAAAAGCTGGATAACCCACAGGATGACAAGTGGAAGAGGAAAAAAGCCCAGAAATTGTCATATATAGACACTTGCCTTATCACATTGATGACATTCCAAATTACTGAGGAAAGGAGGGTCAGGAGATTGGGTGGAGTAAAGACCAGCAATGAACTACAGCCTAACCAAAACCTGAGACAACTGGACTTAAAAATAATAATAATAACTGGTGAAGAAAAAAAAGAAGTGACTCGCTGGGAATTTGGAGGGAGATAGCAGGAAAACTGCAAACTACAGAGAAGCAAGAGAAACAATACAATGCACAGAAAATAACAAATCAGGCTGAAAAATTACACCTGGCTGCCAAGCAAGGAGACCTGTCTCCATTAACACAAGTTAAGTCCAAAATACAAAGGAATTGAAATGATCTTATTCCTATTATCAGATCAGAGTGGAATGAAAATAGAAATCACCAGCAAAATAAACCACAGAAATAATGCAAACATGTGGAGATTAAACAGTGCATACTTGTTTAATCAATTGGCAACAGAAAATCAAGGAAGAAATTAGAGTTCCTAAACTCAAATGATAAAGCCAGTACAACATACCAGAATTTATGGGATACTAAGAAAGCAGTCCTAAGAAGGAAGTTGATGGCTGTGAATGTCCATATCAGAAAATCATAATGAGCCCAAATAAAGTAATCATGCACTTCAAGGTCCTAGAAAAACAAGAACAACCCAAATCCAGTTAGTATAAGGAATGAAGGTATTAGATCAGAGCAAAAATTAATTAAACCGAGGCTTTAAAAAAAAATACAAGGAAGAGGAAGCACCAAAATTGCAGAGTGGCAAGCTGTAGATAAAGAGCCCCTCAGAGAGTTACTGTCCCAACCCAATGGGACAGTATATAGCAATGTGAGGAAGACAAGAAGGAGAGAGGAGGGTCCCCTATACCCAGGAAGAATCTGAAGCATGAATTGAGAGAGTGAAAACACAAACTTCAATAAAGAAGAAGGCGGTATCTAGCAGCACCTTCTCCCTAAGACAGGACCGCACAAGAGAGGGATTGGCTGGGAACCATCTTGGAGATGGGTTGGCTGAGCTCAGAACTCAAAGCTGCTGCCAACTCCATCTAGCACTCCAAGCTGGGCTCAGACCTGCAGAAGGTACATTGATGGCTGCAGACCAAATGAGTCTTGCTCTTAGCAGGAAGGTGAAGGTTTGCTGAGGTTATACACTACCCCACCAAAAGCTACTGCTGGCTTGCTGGTATAGATCAGCACAGATAGAACTCTGTCTCCATGCACTGTTTACCAGTGACAGCAGAGACAAACCTGAAATACTTCCCTTTCTCTCTCTCTCTCTCTCTTTTGTGGTGGTGGTGGTTTTGGTTTTGGTTTTTGCTTTTTTCATTTTTTTCTCCTTCATTGTTTGATCTTTTTATATGAGTGTGAACATAGTTTCTAGCCTCTTCATGGTTATGATTCTGTTCCATTCTTCTTCTCATCCCTCCTTTCTCACTTTCTTTCTGGTCTTCTGCACCAGTTTCCTAAAGTTAGTGTGATCTCCCTTTGTCCTCCAACCTTACTACTAATCTTTCTCTTTTTCCACTTCTCTATTTTCTCCTTTACCCAGTTTAAATTTTAACCCCTGTATTGACATTTTTAGGACTAGTATTGCATATAATTTTCTGGCTTGTTTTATATTTTGTTATATAACTACAAATCTAGTTCATATGATTAAAAATGGCAAATTAATGGTTAGTTAAGTTTGTCATTTTCTAGACTGTATTTGATGCTATTGGTACTACTATAGCCAAAAGTGACATAATTATTCTAAACAGTTGTTGGTCCTAGTATTCCATGACTGAGATTGACTAAGGGTCACAGAAAATACAGTGGCACAATGCCAAAGAACCAGAGTCTGGACCACACAACAACTTCTCATGTCCAACAAGCTGAAGAAGTAGGATCTTCCAACAGACTCAAAATCCAAAAACTAGCTACACCTGGAAGATATCTCAGAGAAGTAGTCATTACCTAAGAATCCTAAATATGAGCAATAGAGTAACATGCCATAGGCAATTTATAACCATCATCCCAGGAATTAAACTAAAAGAAAGAAAAGAAAACGAGAAGACACTGAAACAAGAGGCAACCACAGATATCCAGTTCACCAAAGGCAACCCAGGGGACAATGAGGTGGGACAATATAAAAGCCTCCCAACTGGTCTCTCTGAAGTAGTAACAACAATGCAATTAAAATGAGGCTCTGAAAAAAATCAAATCAGAAATAGTTTCTCAGATACCTGCAGAGATGGTGTCCACAATAAAGGCCATATTTAGTGATGCTAGAGCAGGTACAGACAAAAAAAATACAAGAAAAATTATGGAAGCCATAAATGCTCAACATAGAACAAGAAATGTAATCCATCAGGCAGATTCAAGCAGATATCCAGGAGAATAAAAATTCCATTGAAAGTATTCACAGCAGATTAAACCAGTGTGATACAGAAGACAAGCTTGCAGTTAGAGATCGTGAAAAGAAAGATCATGATGCCAGGGGACCATGAGAAAGTAATCCACCAGCTGCTGGATGAGGCAAAAAAGAATAATTTAAGATTGACTGGCATCAATGAAAAAAGCAGGAATAGCACAAATGATATAAAAAACTGTTCACAGATGTTATGGTAGAAAACTTCCCTGGTAGAGAAAAAGAATTTGACATATAGATAAGTGAAGTGTATAGAACTCAAAATTAGCCATTATCAAAGAAGGTCTACAGCCAGGAATATCATAGTCAAGATTCCAGAATTTCAACACAAGAATAGAATCTTAAAAGCTGTTAGGGAAAAGAAACAAATCACCTATAAAGGAAGGCCCATCACAGCTGACTGCTCAGCACAAACCCTTAAGTCAAGAAAAGCTTTCAGTGAAGTATTTCAAGCTCTAAAGGAAAACAACTTTCAACCCAGATTGATGTACTCTGCAAAACTATCTTTTAAAACTGATGGAGTAATAAGATACTGCCAGCACAAGAACATCTGAGGAAATTTATAACCACAGAACCAGAATGCCAAAATGTTTTATCCTAGAAAGAGATAACAAGGAGTACAACTCCATGAATCCCAACAGAAGAATCCACTAGCCAAGGTAAACAATTTAAAAGAGGGAGAAAAAAAGAGCCAACAACAAGAAAATAACATAAGAAGGATAAGTTAATATATATCAGTTATAACCATCAATGTTAAAGTCTTGTTTCGCCAATTAAAAGACACAGACTGGTAAAATGGATCAAGAAGCAAGATCCAATAATATACTGCATACAAGAAGCACATTTTAATTAACAAAGAAATTCATAGATTGAAAGTCAAAGATTAGAAAACAATGCCCCACATGACAAGTACCCAGAAAAAAAGCAGGGGTAGCTATTCTATTTGCAGACAAAGTGAATTTCAAGCCAAGACTGATTAAGAGAGATAAAGAAGGTCACTGCATCCTCATAAAGGAAAAAATCCAAGAAGAAGAGATAACCATCATAAATATATATGCAACAAATACCAGTGTACCCAACTATATAAAACAAATACTAAAGAACCTGAAAAATAGAAAAAGGCTAAATACAATTGTATTGGAGGATATCAATATCCCACTGTCACAAATAGACAGATCAACTGAACAAAAAATTAACAATGAAATATTAAAACTGAAACAAACTTTTGAACAAATGGACTTAGTAAATGTCTACAGAGTGTTGCACCCCACAACATCAGAATACACATTCTTCTCAGCTGTACACAGAACATTCTTAAAAATAGATCACATACTAGCTCATAGCACATGCTTAAGAAAATGTAAAGGAAGTGAAATTATCCCATGCATATTATCAGACTATTGTACCATGAAATTGGAAATCAATGGCAAAAGAAACCACAAAAACTTCATAAACACCTGGAAATTAAATAGCACCCTCCTGAATAACCAGTGGGTCACAGAAGAAATTAGACAGCTTTTACAACTGAATGATAATGACAACACAACATACAAGAACTTATAGGATACAATAAAAGCAGTCCTAAGAGGGGACATTTATAGTAGCATATAGCCATATCAGGAAAACAGAGCACAATAAAAGCACAACTACATAGCTTAATAGTGAACCTCAAACTTCTAGAAAAAGAACAGTCTAAACTAAAAAGTCATATAAGGGAGGAAATTATAAAGATTGGAGCAGAAATTAACACATTGGAGACTTAAAAAACAATACAGAGAATCACTGAATTGAAGAATTGGTTCTTTGAAAAATTAAATAAAATTGACAAACCTTTATCCAATCTTATCAAAGAAGAAAGGAAAGACAAGAAAAAAAGAAAAGAAAATTCACACAATTAGGAATAAAAAGAGTAAAATCATAATAGACCCTGCAGAAATCCAGAAGATCATCTATGCCTATTTTGAAAACTTATATTCTAATAAGATGGAAAATGCAGAAGAAATGGAAAGACTTCTAGAAACACATGAATTACCAAAACTGAATCAAGAAGTTATGAAAATCCTAAATCAATATCAATCAATGAAATCAAAGATGTAATTAAAAACCTACCAAAAAAGAAAAGCCCAGGCCCTGATGAGTTCACTGCTGAATTCTGCAAGAAATTTAGAGAAGACCTAACACCACTACTTCTCAAACTTTTTAATGAAATTGAAAGAGAAGCAATATTCCCAAATTCATTGCTGGAAGCAAGCATTACCCTGATACCACATCTAGAGAAGGATCCAACTATGAAAAAGAATTACAGGCCAATCTCCCTAATGAACATAGATTCAGAAGTCCTCAGTAAAATACTAGTAAACAGAATGCAGCAAATTAAAAGAAGATTTACACCATGACCAAGTGGGACTCATCCCAGGGATGCAGCAATGGTTCAACATACATAAATCAATAAATATAATAATCTCATTAACAGAGCCAAGGCTAAAAATCATATGATCATCTCAATAGATGCAGAAAAGCTTTTGACAAAGTCTAGTACCTTTCATGATAAAATTCCTACAGAAAATTGAAATAGATGGTCTTTATCTCAATCTGATAAAAGCCACCTATGACAAACCAACAGCCAACATCATACTAAATGGGGAAAAAAAGCTTTCTCTCTAAAATCGGGAAAAAGACAAGGATGCCCACTGTCTCTACTCTTATTCAGCATAATCCTAGAAACTTTAGCCAGAGCAATTAGACAAGAGAAAGAAAGAAAAGGATTATAGATAGGAAAAGTTAAGTTTCACTATTTGCAGATAACATGATACTCTATGTAGAAGACACCAAAACTTCCCTAAAAAACTGGTAGATTTAATAAGCAAATGCAGCAGCATAGCTGGATACAAAGTCAACATTCAAAAAATCAATAGGCTTCCTGTACACAAATACAAACTCAATGAGAGAGAAATTAAGGAAACAACACCTTTCAGAGTAGCATCCAACAAAGGAAATACCTAGGAATCAAGCTAATGAAGGATGTAAAAGACTTTAAAAACTACAGTACTCTGAAAAATGAGATCGAAGAGGATATCGGAAAATAGACATCACTAGCTCTTGGGTAAAGAGAACCAATATATTGAAAATGACCATACTTCCAAAACTGTTACACAAATTTAATTCAATTTAATTCTGGTCATAATTCCAATAGCATGTCTTACAGAATTAGAGCAAACAATACTAAAATTCATCTGGAACCAGAAGAGACCTAGAATAGCAAAGGCAATTCTGGGCAACAAAGGCAAGACAGGGGGCATCACAATCCCTGACTTGACATTGTACTGTAAACCTGCTGTGATTAAAAATAGCATGGTGCTGGCAAAAAAAAAAAAAAGACCCAAAGATCAATAGAACAGATTAGGAGATACAGAAACAACTCCAGACATATTAAGCCATCTTATCTTTGACAAAGGTACCAAACACATTAATTGGGAGAAAGATAGCCTCTTTAAAAAATGGTGCTGGAAAAACTGGCTCTGCACATGCCAAAGATTAAAATTGGACCCATATCTTTCATCATGCACTAAACTAAATTTAAAATGGATCAAAGATATAGATATTAAAAAAAAACATTAAATCTTCTGGAAGAGAGAACAGGTAAATCTCTGGAAGACACTGATGTAGGCAAAGACTTTAGGAATAAAATCCCAATCATATAGGAACTCTCACAAAGAATCAACAACTGGGATCTCATCTTACAAAAAGCTTTTGCACAGCAAGAGAAACCACCAACAGAGTGAAGAGACAACCCATAATGTGGGGGGAAAAAACATTTGCCAACTATTCCTCAGACAAAGGATTACTATTGAGAACATACAAAGAACTCAAAAAAATCAGACCTCCCAAATTTAAAGGTCCAATCCAAAAATGAGCATCTGAGATGAATACATACTTCTCAGATGAAGAGTAAAAACAGCCAATAAATATATGAAAAAATGTTCAACATCACTGGTCATTTGACTGGTGCAATTTGAAACAACATTGAGATTCCACCTCACCCCAGAAAGAATGGCTAGTATCAAGAAATCAACCAGTAACAAACACTGAGAGGATTGTGAGGAAAAAAGAACCCTTCTCTACTGTTGGTGGGAGTATAGACTGGTGCAACCACTGTGGAAATCAGTATGGAGATTCTTTTAAAAATTAGGATTAGAGGTCCCATTTGACCCAGCTATTCCCTTGCTGAGTATCTTCCTAGAAACATTAAAAGAATCACATCACAAGGCTGGGGATTTAGCTCAGTGGCCTAAGCGTCTGCCTGACAAGTGCAAGGTCGTGAGTTCGATCCCCGGTACCAAAAAAAAAAAAAAAGAATCACATCACAGCAATATATGTGTGTACATGTTTATAGCAGTACAATTTGTAATAGTTAGATCTTGGAAACAACCTAAATTCCCATCAACAAAGAATGGATAAAAAAAGATATGATAGTAGTATACAATGGCGTACTATTCAGCTATAAATAAGCACAAACTTGAGGCTTTTATAGGTAAACAAGTGCAACTTGAAACCATACTCATAAGTGAAATAAATCAGACTCACATGTGGAAACATCATGATGTCTCCTTAGTGTAAGAAACTGAAAGAGTAAATAAGAGCCAAAAAGTACAATAGATACTGTGAAAGAGAAAGAAACAGCTCAAAAAGAAAGAGCTGGAATGGGGAAAAGAGAAAAGAAGGAAGGGAAAAGCTGGTTAAGATAGTTATACTACTAATTTCTTTTAGTTCATTGAAGAGAAAAGTTTGTGCCTATATTGTTTGATCAGTTTTGCATGCCTACATCTTGTAATTGGAACAACTACTTTGAAGATAACAATACACCGTATGTTAACCATTGTTAATTCCTTATTGTTATGAAATTCTGTATCATTGTTTTTATTTTTTCTCTTTAAAATAAAAAGCATTACTTTGACACATGCATACCTATGTTTATAAAAGCCAAACTCATAAGAACTAAATCTTTGAAGTGATGTATATATGCCCATTAATTGATAAGTGGATAAAGAAAATGTGGTATTTATACACAATGGAGTATAAGTCTGCTATACAGGAGGATAAATTTCATCATTTGTAGGAAAAAATGGATGTCTTGAGACTATAACATTCAGTGAAATAAATCAGTAACATTATCTTAAATTTTGCATGGTTTCTCTTATATGAAAAATTCAACATATAAAACATCAAAAAGTGAAATAAAAGGTAAGTAATAAGAAACAAGGAAATAGATCTTTTGCAAATAAGAAGGGGTTAAAGAGATTGGGAAAGGAGAAGGGAGGGAGAGGAAGGGGATGAAAAACGAGCTCAGATGTTTTATGTCCATGAACCAACTCCCCACGAGATATGTGATCACTATATACGAACATGTACTAATAAAAATTAAAAGAAAGAAATGTCAGCTAATTAGCATAAGAAAAAATAATGTATGGCTCAGAGCGCTTGCTTGCCTAGCATACATGAGACCCTAGATTTGATTTCCATCAAAAATAAAAAATAAAACAATAAAATATAGTATCTCTACACAAAATAGTTTTGGATTAATTAAAGACTTAATTGGGAAATACAAAAGATTTAAAAAATCCAGAATCCCTGGCTGATCAATAATGTACACATAGATACATGACAAAAGGGGAAAACTAAAAGGAGATTCAGCCTAGAAAGATAGAACTGCACCTAGTAAGGTTTTTTTTTGTTTACTGTGCATTCAGCTGAATCGGTTTCCTGACCCACACCGTGTAGGCAGTGGAAGACGGAAGTCTTACTGGTTTGAGGTGTCAGAACACAGAACTGAGGTCTGGCAAAACCTGGAGGTCTGGAAATTTAGGTGGGGAGCTCCAAAAATGAGGGAACTAACCACCAAATCTGAATATAAATTTGGCTCAAATCCTTGGTAGATTTTCAAACTAAACAGGTGCAGGGGAAATCTCCAGAGGGTGAGACTGAATTAGCAGCAACTAGAAACTGGGGAAAAAATACAAGCAAAACTGGGTGTAGCATTGTACTCCTGTAATCCAGCCACTTTGGAAGGCTCAGGCAAAGGGATTGCAAGTTTGAGCCCAGCCTAAGCAATTTAATATATAACTAGGTCCAAAGGCACTGGACTTAACCTCCATTAGTGCAAAAATAATGTTTTTTAAACAACCAGAAACGTCAGCTGCAGCACATCATAGGCTAGATTGGGGAGTGGCATGAAAGATTTTTCAGTATGAGTTTTAAAAAGTTAATTGCCTGCTAAACAAGAACCAACAATACCCCCAAAAAGAAACAGTTTCTAGAGTGCTACATTGTATTTTTTATGATGACCAATTTTCCAACAATAATTATTAGACATACAAAAAATAAGATAAGTGTGTAAGATAATAAGATAAATGTGGCCCATACTATGGGAGAAAAAAAGTAGTAAATAGAAAGTGACTCTGAGTGGGACTAGATGTCAATTTAATGGACAAAGACTTCAAAATTTCTATTGTAAATATGTTCAAAACAGTAATGGAAAATGTTGATATTAATGGACTTGTCCATTAATGGATATTAATGGACAAGTAAGACTTCTCAACAAATGAACTGAAATCAGGAAATAAGCAAGTGGAAATTCTTTAATTGGCAAGCATAGTAACTGAAATGAAAAATTCACATGAAGGGCTCCATAACAGATTAAGGATGACAGAAGAGGGCATTAGAAATTTTAAGATAGAATTATCTAGGAGAAACAACAGAGAAAAAAATTAAAGAAAAAAGAATAAAATTCCACAGACTTGAAATATAACAACAAATGGTCCAACACAGATGTAATTGGAGTCCCACAAAAAGGAGAGAAGGAGACAGATTTTTTTTTCTTGGTAGTTCTGGGTATTAAACCCAGGGCTTTCACACTAAGCAACATCCACAGCCCTTTTTCTGTTTTTTATTTTGAGGCAGAGTTGTGCAAGATTGCTAGATTGCCCAGGCTAGGCTCAAATGCAGTTTTCTTGTCTCAGCTTCATAGAGCGGTAGAATTACAGATGTGGGACAAAAAAATATTAAAGAAATAATGATTGAGAACTTCCCAAGCATGGTGGAAAACATTAATTTATAGGTCCAAGAAACTTAAAAAATATGAAATCAAATAAACAAAGAAAACCACATGGAGGTACAGTTTCTTAGTGAATTAAACCTTGAGATCCAGCCATTCTATTCCCAGAGAAATGAAAGAATATCTTCACATACAGATTTGTACACAAAGGTTCAATGAAATGTTATTCATACAATTTACAAGGTTTCCAGATTTAGAGGAGTGTACGCAGATTTAGAAATCAGGTAAACTGCAATGGACAAATGAATAAACATGTAATACGGCGTCCTACTCAGCATGAATAAGGAATTGTGTAGCCACATGGATGAATCTCAGCATCATGCCAACTGAAAGAAGTGAGACATAAAAGAGAAAAACTCATTTTTCATGATTCTGTTTATCTGAAACCCTAGAAGAGTTAATGTGGCAACAGCAGACACCAATTGTCTTTATCAGAGGTGGAGAGAAGGCCTTGGCTGCAAAGCTGAGGAGCTTTCTGGAAGCTTTCTTGGAACTGTTACCATGAGTGTGGTGGTGACTACACAACTGTACACATCCTTCTCAATTCATCAAACCATACCTGCAGAATGAGGGAATTCTGTAAGTAAATTATGTCCCAAGGCTGTTTAAAAAATATTTAGAGAACATTTAAAAATGTGGAAGGCTAATTTGTCATGAAGTATAACCCTAGTTACTTTGAGGCCACAAACCCAGAAAAATTATCTCAGGATGTGATCATACTTTGAAATAAGATCTTTACAAAAGTAATAACATTAGAATGAGGTCATTAGGGTGGACCCTAACCTCGTATGGTCTTATAAGAAGATGAAATTTAAGCACAGATTAGCAAGGAGTGAAGAAACATAGAAGACAACAATGACAAGTCCAATGCAGAACAATCCACCCCTCATAACCTTCCGAAGGAGCCATACTTGCCGACATCTTGAACTTCTAGCCTCCAGAACTATGAGGAAATAAGTTGTCTGTTGTTTAAATCACCCAAAGAGTACTACTTTGTTACAACATCCCTAACAAACTCATACAAACAATAGATATAAAAGCAACTTGGGCAGGCTAGAGCCTCACTGAAAAAGTGAACCACATTTGGCATGATATGATTGAGACTCAAATAAAAGTGAAACTAATAAAAATTATAAGTGCTTAGAAAAGAGCATATGGTCACTGTGACACTCTTCATCAAGCAGGTGAAATCTGAATTAAAACTTAAAAGTAGACATGTGCAGGTAGTGGACAAGAGCATATAAGGATAGAGAAGAAAGTGAGACAGTATTTTTTAACAACTATTGATTTATCTTCCATAAACCAGGCACTATATGGGACCCAGGAACTAAGTGCACACAGAGAGTATGACACAGTCCTTGACTCTTGATGTATACAACTTAAGGTGATGGAGAAATAGAACAAGATCATCTGAGACACCAGCACCTAGACTGGCAGTGTTGGCACAGAGACAGCTTGGGGAGCTTCCCCAAGGGTTGGCTTGCACGTCCCTTGAGCCCTGGCTATTTTTGTGATAAATGACAAGGCACTGCTTTTTCTCTATGATTATCCTATAAAAGTGATTTGTCATCTTTAGACATTGTCAAATAGCTGGATTTCCTTCTGCATCCCTAAGATTCCACAGGAGGCTAAGTTTCTTATAGATAGCATTATTGCCTCTCGTTCCTTATAATTCCCATTGTCACTGGTCCCAGAGGGCGTCATCCCATGTCATGTATTCCTGTGCCACCAGGAATGCCATCAGCAGCATCTCTGTGACAACCAGCACTTGTGAGTAAGCGTATGCCATGGGTCAGTCTCTTCTGCACTCTCTATCTCACGGTGACCTCTCTTATTTGTACAGGTGGTAACACTGCCAGAATATTTGAGAAAGAGGTTTGGTAGTGTCCGGATCCAGGTCTTCGTTTCTATTTTGTTTATACTCATTGATGTCATCTGTAGGATTTTGGTGAGTTTTACAAAAGCCAGCCAAAAAGAGGCCCCTTCCCCCCTACACACACACAAACAAAAAAATCAAAGAAAGAACCAACAGACAGGCCTCAAGCCTACACTAAATTATCCTCACAGTTTACTCTGGGACTATGTAAATTACTTTTTGGCCTCTACTGTGTAAATTAGTTTAATAGTGTTTAATGTTACTATTAAAAGTTTAATAATAATTTCCAAAAAATAAAAAGCAAAGGCAGTTTTGGATCTCTCACGCATAGGTCACAGGTCTCTCCTAGGTATTCCCAGAGAACTCTGGGAATACCCTTCTCATGTCATTAATTAATGTGCTAAAAACAACAATCTGCCTCCTTATAAGAAAACTTTAATTCCTGAGTAAGACCCTAAGGGCTGGCCTGTGCTAACCACAACCTGCCACTCTGGACTACTTTCCTTTTTACCTCTCCTTTATTTATACTGCCTGCCTTATTGGTTTTAAAAATACAGCTAGCTTATTTCCACCTCAAGCCACCGCTCTTGCTCTGTACTCTGCCTGCAATATTCTACTGCCCGATTTTTACGTGACTGACTCCTCATCCTTCCTTCAAGGAGAAGTGTCATCTCCTTGGAGAGGTCTTCCAGGAATATGCCTAGTCAGTCATGGCTCCATTTCTATTTTTCTTGTAATGTTTATCACCATGTGAGACTAATTTATTTGTGTGCTTGTTTATTATCCATTCTATGCCTCATCATAAGCTTCCTAACTGCAAGACTTGCTCACTGCATTTCTCCTTGTGCTGAGACCATGTTTAACAGTTAAGGCACCTGATAGATTTTCTTTTTGCACAACCAAGTGAATGGCATTTTTATGCTACGTGGAATATGCCAGTGTAGTAGTCACTCTCCTTCACTCACCATGTGCTCCTTAAGGGCAGAGACCAAGTTTTGATAACGCTTTTGTGTTCTGAAGCCTGACGATTGTCTACAACATGGTTGGCATTCAGTAAAGCATTTGGTGAATAAATGAACAGATGAGTCTTCGCCCATTGTATCCTTGGCTTTGAAGATTAGAATAGCAAAGCAGTAGATTAGTCAGTTAAATTATGTGCAGATGTTTCAAAATTGGTGTCAACTACTAAGCCAGGGGTCAACAAATCTGGTCCACTGACCAATCCATCTAATGATCTGCTTTGTATAGCCCCTGAGCTAAGAATGATTTTTAATGGCTTTAAAGGATTGTAAAAAACAGAGACAGTGGTGGCCCACAGTGCCTGTAATATTTATCATCTGGCCCAATGGACAGAAAGGTTGCTGATCCCTGAGAAGCTGTCCCCATGGTTTTTTCTCAGTGGCAGAGCTGTAAGAACAACTAACTCTCTGAGATCATTCCCTATTCTGGGCCTCTAGGGTAAAAGCAGTTAAATTGTGTTAAATGGGTGAGTTAACTCAAGCCTTAAAATACTGACCTTGGCCAAATTTGTAGGGTCTGAGACTTGAGTAGACCTCACCTGGCATTCACAAGTGATAGGATGCTAGCCAGAGATGACCTCTTGCATGTGGCTGTCAAGCTCTCCCCACCCCTTTTTTTCTTTGAAATGTTTATTCCACTGGAAATGAAGATACAGCTTGTTGACCCTGTACTCATTTCAGGTGGAAGTCTGCTATGGCGCCATGTTTTTGAAAATTGCTTGGGAGTTGGATGCTTACCAGATCATACTGATATTGCTGGTGATTGCTGGCATTTATACTATCACAGGTGAGATTAATTCAGCAACACAGACATTTATTCTGATCCAAGCACTCTCTACTTACTGAAGCCTTGATAGACACTGAAGCAGAAGTCTCCAGTTTTTTACTTTTTCCCTGTCTGCATTACAGGTCAAATAATGAGGGCGGGGATATCAAAGAAAGGAGTGTGCTACCATTAGAAATTAGACTGAATTATTAGTTTCTCTCCAAGGGAGATAATAGGGTCAGCAACAATTGTGTTTGCAGCAAAGTGAGACCTAACATTGCAGGTCACCCAATAACAGAGTGGGAGTACAGAAAGGGAATACAATAGAAATATGGTCTATAGGCCACCAGCAGAGCCTCTGGGTCATTTATGTAGGCAGTTCTATCCTAGGAAGCCTTTACTGAGATATTAAGAGTAGGAGCTGTCATAATTGATTTTTTTTCCCAGCTAAAGCACAAATCTTGGATGCTGATGTGTGTCTGTGAGCAGTTCACTAGAGTCCAAGTGCAGAAAATCAGAGCTGGGAGTAGAATGTGTCCAATCAATGGTTTACGTTATGTGGGATTTAGCTTCCCAGGGGACATTTGGCAATGTTTATAGGCATTTTTGGTTGTCACAATTGGACAGAGGGTACTATCTAGTATGTAGATACCAGAGATACTGCTGTTGCTTCCAAACTAAACTTCTGTGATGAAAGATGTACATTCCGGCTTAGGAAAACTACCCAGATAGTCATCCATCTGAAAAAAAGAAAGTCAAGGGAAATTGGGACAAGAGAGAAAATGTCACATATGTAAGATGAGGGACATGGGTCTAATTTTTGTCTTCAGCATGTGGAAAGCCAGTTTTTCTAGTACCATTTATTAGAGACTGTCTTTCTTCCAATGAAGGTGTTTGGCCTCTCTGTCAAAGATAAGGTGAGTGAGTGTATTTGGAGTTGTGTCTGCACCTTCTAATCTGTTTCATTGGTCCTCAGTCTGTTTTTGTTGCTTTGTTTTGTTTGGTTTTGGTTTTGGTTTTTGGCTTTTGGAGAGTTTTGGGGGTTGGTTGTTTGTTTTTGTTTTTGTTTTTGTTTTTGCCAGTACCATGCTGTTTTTTTAATCACAGTAGTTCTGTAGTATGATTTAAAGTCAGGGATTGTGACACCTCCTGACTTGCCTTTGTTGTACAGAATTGTCTGTGCTATTCTAAGTTTCTCTGGTTCCAAATAAATTTTGGGGTTGTTTTCTCTAATTCTGTGAGGTATGCTACTGCTATTTTGATCAAAATTGCATTAAATCTGTATCACAATTTTGGGAGTATGGCTATTTTCACTATATTGTTATTTCTACCCAAGAGTAAAATATATCTTTCCATTTTCTGATATCCTCCAGTTTTCAGTGTAAAGATCTTTACTTCTTTGTTATATTGAATCCAAAGCATTTTTATGCTGTTATGAAAGATGTGGTTTCCCCAGTCTGTCTCTCAGTGAGTTTGTTGTTTGTGTACAGGAATGCTACTAATTTTTTAATGTTCACTTTGTATCCAGCTATGCAACGGAATTTGATTATTAAATCTAGAGGTCTTTTGTGAAGTTTATGGGATCTTCTGTATAGAGTATCATGTCATCTACAAATAATGATAATATGACTTCTTCCTTTCCTATCTTTATTCCTTTTATTTCTTTCTCTTGTCTAATTGTTCTGGCTAATGTTTCCAGAACTATATTGAAAAGAAATGGTGATAGTGGACATCCTTGTTTTGTTCCTGATTTTACATTGAAAGTGTTCAGTTTTTGCCCATTTATTATGATGTTGGCTGTTGGTTTGTCATAGTTGGCTTTTATCAGATTGACATAAAGACTCTATTCCAATTTTCTGTGGAGTTTTTATCATGAATGGGTTGGACTTTATTAAATGTTTTTTCTGCATCTATTGAGATAGCCATGTAATTTTTGTCTGTAGCTCATGCACTAAACTAAAATCAAAATGGATTAAAGATCTAAATAATAAAACAGAAACACTAAATCTGCTGCAAGATAGGACAGTACAACTCTTGAAGACATAATTGTAGGCAAAGACTTTATGAACAAAGCCTAGACCATAAGGCAAATATTACAAAGAATCAATAACTATATCTAATTTTATTAAAAAGTTTTTGCACAGCAAAAGAAATCATCAACAGAGTGAAGAGACAACCCACAGAATGTGAAAAAAATTTTGGCAGCTGTTCCTCAAAGGACTACTATCTAAAATATATAAAGAATCCAAAATAATCAGACCCCTCAAAAATTTAAGAACTCAATCCAAAAATGGGCATCTGAAATGAACAGACACTTCTCAGTTGAAGAATTACAAATAAATACATGAAAAAAATCTTCAACATCACTGGTCATTCGAGATATGCAAATTAAAACAACACTGAAATTCCATCTCACACCAGAAAGAATGGCTACTATCAAGAAATTAACTAATAACAAATGCTGGTGGGGCTATGGGAAAAAGGGAATCCTTCTCCATTGTTGGAGACGGTAAATGGATAAAGAAGATGTGAGTTTTTTGCATAAAGGAACTCAGCCATAAAGAAGGATAAACTTGAGACATTTATATGTAAATAGATGCACCCAGAGACCATACTCTCAAGTGAAATAAATTGAACACACACACACATGTAAATATCACATTGTTTCTCTGGTGTGAGAAATCAGAAGTGTAAATAAGGACCAGAATGTATACTAGATGTTATGAAATAGGAAGAATATGCTTAATTGAAAAGCAGAATTAGGAAGGAGGGAGGTGAAAAGAAAAAAATGAGAAAAGAAGGAAAAAATGAAAACGAAGCTTTTATAAATGAGGAAGGGAAGAGGGGTTGAAGGAGAGTAAGAGAATTGGAAAAATAAAGAGTAATGGAGATAAGTCATGTACAGTACAAAGTCCCTTTGATGAATGTGATTATTATGTATATTATCCCTATGATGAAGGTGATTATTATGTATATTCGAAATGTACCAATAAATAATTAAAAAAGAAAAAGCTCACAAATCATCATAAAGGACATTAAAAAGAGAAAATAGGATGTACCAGAACTAAGGACGAGTAGTTTAAAGACCTACTGATTTAAAGCAATCAAAAATCTGAATGGGGAGTCTGGGAGGAGAAAGGCAGATAGACTGACAAGTTACTGTTAACGGAGTTGGATGCAGCCTTTACTTTTCCTCCTCTTTTCTCTTCAGGTGGTTTGGCTGCTATGATTTACACTGAGACTTTACATGCTATTGTTATGCTTTTGGGGTCAGCTGTGTTAATGGTATATGGTAAGTAAAACTTAAGAAGATTGGCCCAAAGACCATTTCAATCAAAAGTTTCCCAGGACCATCAGTACCTTCACCTCCTGGACAGGGAGAATGAAGCTCTTAGAGCCTAGGGCATTATCACAGGTCATGTTAGCTGGGTATGGAAGTGCATGCCTTTAATCCCAGCACTCAGGAGGCTGAGACAGGATGATTGTGAGTTCAAGACCAGCTTGGACTATAAAATGAGCTCAAGGCCAGCCTAAACTGCATAGTGACACGCTGTCTCAAAAAGACCAAAAAAAAAAAAAAATCATAGGTCATGCTGAAAGTTGGGGAAGAAATTTCTGCTCACTTCAGGAGAAAAAAATGTCAAGGAATAAAGTGGAAATGATAGACTCCACTGCTGTGACCCACCACACTCATCTCCATGCCTGTACATTCCTCTCTAGTTGGGAAACCCCTCTCTTTGTCTGCTCAATTAAATCCATCTGTCAAAGTTAATGGAAGGTTCACCCCCAAAGGTATGATTCTATCAGTATTCCATCAACACATCTTTATTCTGTAGGCTCTAATCACTATCACATAATTTAACATTTTTATATATATCTTACCAATTTGTTGATTATTTCACATAAATAAATCAGACCTTCCAGATTCAAAACTTTCAGGTCCCACACAAAGTATCCTCTACCCAAAGTACAGACTGATGTATTAAGTACTTACTTAATGAATAGGTGCTTTTTAAGTTATGAGAATGAAAATAATAGCCTATATGAAATATCAGCTATGTAGACCTGATCTATTGCCTCACAATCACAATTACCATGAGGCATTTTACAGATAAGAAAACTGAGTCTCAATTAAGTACCCTGTTCATGAAATGCACTGAGAGCAAGACATAGCAAGAGCTGGATCCCTTTTAGATGAAAGCCTAATATGTAAACTAACATACTATAGTACCTGTAATGACAAGTAGACTTACCTTGAAATGAAAATTTCCTCCCACAGATAGGAATGTGAGCTTAGCAGTGTTGATGTGACCATTGCTGCATGGCTCCAAGACTAGCCTTGCAGAAATTTAAACAAAAATGCTCTTGGCTTATGGAATAAGGAATTAGTGAAATAATATATGGAAACATTTGAAGGATTATGTTTCCAGAGAATATATTGCTGAGCCTCATGGGATAAGAATAGATAGAATCAAACAGAATCAGCGCTCCATCTTACCATGCAGGAAGCATTTGTATTCTGTGAGGTATACTCAATACTGTTTTGCAACAGCACATAAAATAGGTCAGGCATGGTCTGAAGAATTGGATCATTTTAAAGTGCACTGAGAAGCAGTGAATAACTTAAGTGGCAAAAATGGAAACTACAGACCCAATAAGCCATTATGTTTACTTGCGTGCTAGTATTAAATATCAATATTTTTAAACCTGTTAAGTCTACCCCAGATGTTGATAATGGCATCCAGTAAAGTAAACTTGAGGACCATGTGGAATATTCCATCTAGTGTCAGTAATTATATCTCTAAATGACTACATATTTTTCTATGAAGTAGTTTAATGGAATTTTTATTTGGGGTGTTCAGGTTAGTTTCTTTGAGAAGTATACATTATAAAGTAATCAAATGACTGTTTTCTTTTAAAAATATACAAGGTCTTATACATGTGAAGTTGTTCTTCTGCCTGGTCATTACAAGAACCCATGCACATGCAATTATATTTTTATTCTTGAGTAAATAAAAGGGTACACAGTGAAATATAGGTCACCTTCAGTTCTCAGTTCCACTCCCCAGAGACCACCAATGCTATACATTTTATAAATATCCTTCCAAAGATATTCTTTACATATACAAACATTTTTATATATGAGATATGTTTTTTCAGATTTTTCATGTCCTGTATTATCACCATTTTTTATTTCAAAAACAAAAAAGTAGAAAATGATACAGAATTTTTAAAAATGGGAAGAGATATGTATTTTAATAGAATCAAACAGTAAAGTTTACAGAGGTTCAGTTGGATGCAAAGAATAACTCCTAATAGCATAGGAGAATAACTATGGTTAACAATTTAACTATTTCAAAATAGCTAGTAGAAAAGATTTTGGGGCTGGGGATTTAGCTCAGCGGCATAAGCGCCTGCCTGGCAAGTGCAAGGTCGTGAGTTCGATCCCCAGTACCGCAAAAAAAAAAAAAAGAAAGAAAAGATTTTGAATGTTTCCAACACAAAGAAATGATCGATATGGTAGGTGATAGATATAGTTACCCTGATTTTATCATTACATATTTTATACAAGTGTTGAAGTGTTATCCAGCTTTGACAAGAGGCACCCCAGTTTACTCTGTACCCCATAAGTACATACAATTGCTATGTGTCAACAAATTTTTTTTGAAATGCAGTTTTATAGCCTGTTTTCCTATCACAGGTACTGTAATATACGCATATTTCCATGTGAACAACTAGAGAGCTACTGCATCTTTTTAGCTTTGCATATGCAGTAATTTGTTTACTGAAAATACACAAATCAAAGTTCAAAGTGCACACACACTGGTGACCAGCCCTCAACTCAAGAACTGTTTCCTTCCTAACAAACTTTATATTTTGGGGTTGTTTTTCCTTGTCTCGTGACACTAGCCAGGGCCACTGGTAGAGATGAAGGTGGAGACAGCAGGCACCTTTGCTTCATTCCCAGTCTCTGGAGGGAAATCTTTGAATATTTCATCATTAAATAGAATATTTGTTGTCAATTTCTTATAGATATCCTTTGCCAGACTAATAAAATTTCTTTCTATTTCCAGGTCACAAGGATTGTATACCACAACTAGTTTTTTAATTGTATCAAGTGTTTTTTCCTCACCTACTGAGATTATTGTATCGTTTTTCTCTTTTCTCTTTTTTACTAGTAACACGTGAACTATGCTGAGTTGGTTTTGAATGTTGTTGAATCTTGTACTCTTAGAGTAAGCCCAGCTTTGGCAAGAGATGCCCAAAATTTCTCTCCATCACAGCTGTGCTAACGTATGTGCTAACACATTCTCAGCAGTACATGTGAATGTGTGTTTCCTAACCCCATCCCAAACCAGCATGGGTTATTTTAAAAACTTTTTTAAAAGTGCCCATGTAATAGATTCTTTTAAGGAGTGCCATTTTTGTTTTAAATTGAAGTTTTTTAGATACTGGTGAGGCCGAGCATCTTTTCACTCACTTAATGGTTGCTTTTATTTTCTCTTTTATGAATTACCTGCTTGTATTCCATATCATATTTTTTCAGTAGTTTACCTTGCTGTATGTATAGGAATCTTTTATATATGATGTTACTCTCTTCTTTCAGCCTAACACATTTTTAATGTCATATATTTTTAAATTTTGATGTCAAATTTATCAGCCTATGTTTTTCTGTTATATTGTGTTTAAGAACTTAATAACTGAAGTTTAAAAGGTATTTCATTGTCTTCTAACACCTTTGAAGTTTTGTCTTTCATCTTGATTTCTTTTTGTTGTTTTGCTTTGTTTTGTTTTGTTTTGTTTTGTTTGTAGCCATAATAGGGATTAACCCAGGGCTTAAATCATAATGCTAGGAAAGTGCTGTACCACTGAGCTACATCTTCAGTCCTTTTTTAAAAAATTATTTAAGAAAAGGTCTCACTAAGTTACCTAGACTGGCTTCAAAGGTGCAATCCTCCTGACTCAGCCTCCCAAGTAGATGGAATTACAGCTGTGTGCCATTACACTTGAATTCACCTTTTAAAAATCCATGTGAATTCATGTTTATAAATGCCATGAAGTATTTTCTATAGTCACTCAGTATCTTCTCATTGACCAGCCTGGACTCCAAATAACTCTGAACTCATTTCAAAAACTGAGTCTATTTCAAAGGAACATGGCATCATATAGCAAAATAGAATAAAACACTGTGAAACAGATGTTTTACTACCTTTTTAAACGTTTTCCCTTAATGTTAAATTTTTTATATTGGGAGGTACCATAGTATCTAAAGAAAATCTCAAATAGGAAGTTTAATAAATGTTTCACTCACATTGCAGAAAAAAGTTAATCTGTGTTTTAGTCCAGATTCTTTGCATAACATGTGATAGAACTTTAGATCAAAAGTAGCATAGGCAAATAAATGTTTTTTGGGCTCCTGTAGCTAAAAATTCCAGGAATGTACTTCCTTCAGCCATGACTAAATCTAGAATTCTTAATGAACCAAGTATACAAAAGAGCTTCAGATTACCATGTTCTCTCGGAACCAGAGGAACTGGACCTGGTGGCACAGGCCTGTAATCCCAGCACTTTGGAAGGCTGTGGTAGGAGTATCCCAAATTTGAGCCCAACTTGGGCAATTTAGGAAAACCCTATCTCAAAATTTTAAAATGCTGGGGATATAGCTCAGTGCAAAGCCTTAGGTTTAATCCTCAGTCTTGGAAGAGAGAGAGAGAGAGAGAGTACTAGAAAGAAGCAGTCTTCTTTGGTTTCATCAGCACAAGAACACTAAGAGCAAATCTGAGCAGCCAGCTTGGTCACGTCCGTTCCTCATAGGTCATCTGTTGCCCAGGAGACAGGGAATGTTGGCTGGGTCTCAGTCATGTGCCAGACTGGAATACTGCCAATCCCCACTGGGTCTTACTTTGCATTCTTGTTTCTTCACTCATGTGTTACCGTGCTCTTTAAGGAAATGGTAAATATTATGCTTTTTTTAAGCCTTTGGAAAAGTGGGAGGATACAAGCAGCTACAGCACAGTTACTTATATGCCATCCCAGGAAAGACCAGTGAAGGAAACTGGACTGCCAAGCCAGAGTGCTACACCCCTTGCTCGGATGCTTTCCATATCTTCCGAAGTTCCACCTCTGGCGACTTCTCCTGGCCCGCACTCATCTTTGGTGCCACTACGCTGTCCTTATTCTATGGATGTGCTGATCAGGTAACCAAAGATACTGTCCCTAAAGTGACTGTTCTGGGGGTGGGGATCTTGGGAACATTCCATGATTGGCCATACTCTCTGCAGCCTCTGAGGGCTGTGGCCTGTCTGCTCCCCATGCTCAGGGCTCTTTTCCAGTTTTTACCTATGCCTAAATAATGGCATTGTAAGAAACTCTTTAAAAGCAGTTTTTCCCACCATTTTATCCAGAATGTATCAACTCTTCATTTTTTTTTTGTCTTTTTCTCCATCACTAAGATGCAGTTTTTTAAAAGTCAAAATAGCTGTATTGTTTGCTTGGATTATGACAATGATACCTTCTTTTGAAATGCCATTACTGTGATACCTTCTTTTGAAATGCCATTACTGTATCACAAAGTATGTATCAGAATACAATCTATATTCACAGATTTACTTTTTTTTCTGTACTGAAGATCAAATCTGAGAGTGCTATACCACTGGGCTACATCCCCAGTCCTTTCTCCATTTTTTGCTTTGAGACTGATTCTAAATTACCCAGACTGGGCTTAGACTTGCCTTCTTGCCTCAGCCTCCCACGTAGCTAGGATTACAGACATGCAACATCATATACGTACATTTTAAAGACAAAGTGATACCGTGAGCACCTGTGTGACTGTTATCCCAGTTAAAAATAAAATAAAATAAAAATAAAATAAAATATTCTAAGGTGATAGCCATCACCTTAGAATAAAAATGATGTGTCTTTACTGTTTAAAAAAAAATCACACTATGAAGAAAAGTTCAAAAATGATATCACCAAAATACCATTAAGCAGTGAATGCCATGCTTGGGCATGGTGGCACACACCACCTGGGAGGCTGAGGCAGAAAGATCACAAATTCAAGGCCAATATGGGCAATGTAGTGAGACCCTGTATCAAAAAAAATTTTTTAAAGGGACTAGTTAACATGTAGTTCAGTGATAGAGTGCTTGCTATCATGGCAAGGCCCTGGTTTCTATCCCCACTATCACAAAAAGAAGAAAGAGAAGAAGAAGTGATAGCTACAGCATTTTGGTGAATATGCTTCTAGACTCCTTTCAGTAAAGATAAACATGGAGAGATGTATCAATTATTTTATATAAATGAAATTAGTCTGTCACTGCTTTGTTTTACCTTGTGGTTTTCTTTTTAACTCAGAAATACATTGCATAGGTTAGAGATGCGGCTCAGTGGTAGAGCGCACACTTAGCATGCACAAGACCCTGGATTCGATTCCCAGCTCCACAAAAGTACATGTTGCGCACTGTCTTAGTCCCTTTTCTCATTTGCTGGGACAAAATCCTGGCACCAACAAATTAAATAGAAGAAGGTTTGTTTTGGCTCATTTTTTGTAGCTCACAATCGACTGACTCCAAGACAGAAATGGCCATGGTAGAAGGGTCTGACAGAGGAAAGCTCATGTCATGATGATACATCCTTCCAGGTGCCCCGTTCCAGATCCGCCTCTTCTGACTAGCTGATTAACAGCAAGTCAGCTATAGTGCCCTATAATCCAATCATCTTCTTAACACATAAGGTTTCTGGGTCCACTTCAGATCTAAATCATTACACACACACACACACACACACACACACACACACACACACACACATCTTTCCATGTCACTGTATAATTGTCTGTCAGCATTTTCATTATAATGGCAGTATAGTTTCTGCTACATAATGTCCTAAAATATATTTAACCAATTCGCAAAGTGACAAACATTAGGTAGTTTGTAACATTCACTATTAAATAAAGACACTGATTTTGAGCTGGGGATACAGGTCAGTAGTAAAGCACTTGTCTACCATGCATGTAACCCAAGGTTCAATCCCCAGAACCACAAAAAAAAATGTATCGTGACATCATCTTTAGGCATCTTCTGGGTATACATCTTTGTAACATCTGTCTAAAGTCCTAACTACCTTATGTTTGGGATCTATTTGTAAACATTTCTTAAATTACATTTCCTAATTCTGTATTATTTATATACAAAACTACAAATTTACTTTAAGATGTAAGATTTATATCCAGCTACCTTATTAATCTCATTAATTCCAATAGTTTTTGTAACCTTTGTAGGTGTATACCATTTACAAATAATGAAGGGTTTATTCCTTTCATTTTTGCTTGTCTTTTCTCATTGTGCCAATTTAAATTTCAAGCTATAATGAAATATAAATAATCAGCTGTAGTTGAAGATTTTAACACTCTTTTCTAGAAAAAAGTCACGTAGACAAAAGTGAGAGCAATGCAGAACTAAGCAATGCAGCTAACAGGCTCGGTTATACAGTGATATAAATTTGTACATCGTAATTGTTCAAAGTTCTCTTTCCTGCAAACAAAATAAACATTCTTTTCAAGGAAACTTATGAGTATTGACTATAACTAGGATGTGAAAGAAGTCTTATTAGATGACTGAGGATCAATATCACATAAATTATGTGTTAGGACTAATACAAAAGAAGAAAATAATACCAGTGATAGTTTTTAAATCTCATATCTGAAAATTTACTGACAAGTTGTTAAATAGCTTGTAGGTTAGAAAGTCATTCATAAAATATCACACTTCAAAACTTAATGCCACTATATACACTACATGCCCATTTTTAGAGCAAATTCCAAGCAGCACATTTAATGAGCATTTCAAGAAGCATGAAAGGTTAACCATAATGAGCAAACATTCAAATCCAGAAATTGAGTAAATAGCCACCAACACAAAAGAGAAAGAAAGAGATAGATCTTCAGTCAGAAATAAAGCAATAAAGACCATGGAAGAGATTATTGAAGTCAAAAGTTAAAAAGTAGAGATGGTTAGTAAAACCAAAAGATTATAATGTATGCAGTTGTTATACTGTATAGTGACAAGAAAAAAAAGTGTGCATTTGATCCAGCAAATGTTTTCTATCCATGATTGGTTGAATCTCCAGAAGTAGAATCTACAGACAGAGTGCCAACTGCACAACTGTACCAAACATAGCAGAATCTTCAAAGTGTGATGCTAAATAAAGGAAGTTAGATACAAAAGCCTATGTACTTCATGGTTAAATTTGTATAAAATTCAGCACATGGACAATCCTAAAATATGTGACACAATTACTTTTTAAAAGCAAGGGAGAAGTAAGTCACCAAAGCAGTCATTTCTAGAGTGAGGAAAGAGTTTAAAGTTAAAATCAGGCATGCACAGCAGCACTGCCCACAGCAACAAAAGGTGGAAACAATAATGAGTGAATGGGTAAACAAAATGTGTGCCTAGGTGTTGGAATATTATTCAGCCGTAAGAAAGAATGGAGTCCTTCTACATGTTACAACTTAGGAGAATCTAGAAAATGCTCTGTAAAGTGAAAGAAACCAAAAACAAAGGCTACCTATTAGATGATTCATTTTATATAAAACATCAAAAATAAGCAAATTTATAGAGATGGAAAGTGCATTAGTGCTTGCCAGGTAGAAAGGGAAGGAATAATGGAGAATGATTACTTAATGGATATGGGTATTCTTCTGGGGTGATGAAAATGTTATGAAACTAAAGAGAGATGGTGATTTACAACCCTGTTAATGCATTAAACGCTTCACTTTAAAAAGGCTAATTGCATTTTACGAGAATTTTACCTTAGTTCTTTCCAAAGTTCTGGGGAAGCTTCTGTGGCAGGATGCAGTGTCCCATTTCTTGATTTGGATGGTGGTTACACTGTATGTGCTCTAATGTGCTGCATATTTTTATACTGTGTATTTTTAGTGTACTTTCCCTGTGCTATATCACCATAAATTGAGTTTAAACGCTGTGTGGAAGAAAACCATGCCAAATAGCTAACCAGAGTTTGAAAATGAAGAGATGTTTAAATCAGGTAGCAATAATAAAAAATTTTTACATTACCAAGAATAGACAGATAGAATGGAATAAAAAATACAAAGTATGGAGATAAACTCAAATACTTATGAGGCTCCACAAGTCAGTAGGGGAGTTACTAACTGTTCAGTGAGATTAGAAAAACCAACTTACTTTTCGAGTAACAAGACTTCACTCCCCCCTAACTGCCATAGTCAGGATCTTGAGTATCCCCTGAATGCTCTTATCTGGAAGGATTGGCCTGTGGTACTATTGAGAAGTATGGAACCCATAGGAAGTGGGGCTAACGGAAGCAAGTTCAGTGGGGTGTGCCCTTGATACAGAACCTGACCCTCTGCCTCTCTCGGTTGCTTCCTGGCAGTTATGAATGAGCTCAGCAGTCTCATCTACCACATGCTCCCGCCATGGGATGCTGCTTCCCTGCAGGCCCCAAAGCAACAGGCCAATTGACCATAGACAGAAACCTCCAGAACTGTGAGCCAAAATAAACCTTCCCTTTATAATTTGATTAATGTAGATATTTGGTGCAGTAATAGAAAGCTGACTAACTCGCTGACACTCTTTCAAAGGTAGACTTCAGATGATTTCAAAATATCTTATAGAGCAAGTTCTCTAATGATAACATTAGAGAACATGTTTTAGACAAAGGGAAAGTACCAATCATATTTATCGCTTTACATACAAGGACTTTTTTTCTGTCTTTTTGAGACAGGGTTTCACTATGCAATTCAGGCTGGACTTGAACTCCATTTGTAGCCCAAACTGGCCTCAAAATCCCAACAATCTTCCTGCCTCAGCCTCCTGAGTACCAGGATTACAAGTGTGTGCCACCCCACCTGCCTGGATTCATATGAGGACTTTTTAGTAGGGAGTATCATAGACAAAATTGCCAGATGAGAAGTTTGGGGAGATTATTATAAATGTTTCTCATTGACAAGAGGCTAAAAACAAAATCTACAAGAAAAAGCAGCTCTAACAGAAATGTGGGCAAAAGATAATGACAGGAAATTTATAGGAAAAAAATCTTTAAATGTGTCAATAAACATATAATAGAGGTCTGGGGATTTAGCTCAGCAGCATAAGTGCTTTCCTGGCAAGCGCAAGGTCATGAATTCGATCCCTAGTTTTTTTAAAAAAAAAAAAAAACATATAACAGAGAGTTATCAGAGAAGTGCAATTTAAAGTCATGAGATTGGCAAACATTAGAAGGTATCATGATGCCGTCTCTTAGGGAGAGTCTAGATGTCTGGAAACCCTTGTATATTTTGGTAGATATAGAAATTAGTTCATTCCCTTCAGGAGGGGGATCTGCTGGGATTTAACAAAATTTAAACCAGGTGTGACGGTGCGCACCTATAATCCTAGCACTTGAAAGTTTGAGGCAGGAGGATCTCTGTAAGATTGAAGCCAGCCTGGACAACATAGTGCGATCAAAGCCAGCCTGCACCTCATAGCAAGACCCTGTCTCAATCAACCAACAAAAAATTTAAGTGTATTGTACTATGTTACCTAGCAGTGATGATTCCAAGAGTCTACCTAAAAATGCCCTCACACAAGTTCCTAAGGAACTGTGTACAAGACATTCATCACCATAGTGCGTCAGTTACTGTAAAGTTTATAGATGAAATGAGAGGAGTGATACAGTGCTAGAAATGTAGCAGCTAGAAACAGTAGACTAGATGCATAGATAGCATGTTGAAGGATCTGTAAAATGTATGGGTAAGAAAAACAGGAAACAGGATGAGACGTGGAGCACAGTATATGGCTTCTCTGTAATGTATCTCTGTAATATATCTATTTTTGTTTGTATCCAGTCCCATCTATTCATTGTGGGGTTTTGTTTAGTTTTTGAGGGCAGGGTGTTTTCTTGGCTGAGGATTAAACCCAGAACCATGCTAAGCATAGTCTCTACCACTGAGCTATACCCATGACACCTATGTATTTTAATTGTGCCACTTTTAAAATGTTTTAAATCTTTCTATATATTTCTTTTCAACTTCTCTATAATCATAACTTGAAAAGTTCCCCTGAGGTTCTGTCTATATTTCCTGGACTACCTTCCAATACAAATTCCTAGAATGCTGAGTAAAATTCTCTATCTCTCTCTCTCTCTCTCTCTCATTCATTTATTTTGCAATACTGAGGAATGAACCCAGGGCTGGGCTCAAACTTGTGATCTTCCTGTCTCGGTCTTCCACAGTGCTGGGATTACAGGCATGTGCTACCATGCCTGCCCAGATTTGGTGTTTAAAGTTTTGAAGAGGTGATTAGACAATGAAAGCTATGCTCTCATAGGTGGGATTAGTGCTCCGTCCCTTCTATCATGTAAGGACAGTGTTCAAGGCCTTATCTTCAAAGCAGAAACTAAATCCTTATCAGACATAGAATCTGTTACTGTCTTAATCTTATACCTTCTGGCCTTAAGAACTGTGAAAAATAAATTTCTGCTATTTATAAATTTCTCAGTCAAAGGAATTTGTTAAGGAACAACCCGGTGGAAATAGGAGAAAGGCCATAAGTTAGTGAGTAGCAAAAGGTAAATTCTTCATGTCTTGAAAACCTATAGCCTCACTGGAATGATATACTAGGAAAAAATCTGCCCACCATCCAAGAGGAAAAACAACAGCAAAAAAAAGTACCTGGAGGTGAATTACAAGAAGTGTGGAGAACTGTTCTGAGAATTCCTAAAGGAAGACTTAGCTTCCTATACATCTGGGTTTTTAATTAAACTGTGTGGCAAACCTCATGTGAACAAATGAATATAAAGTCGTCCAAAATGTGTTATTCACTGGCCAGTCAGCAGTGATGACGGAGTCTCTTTGCAGGATGTACCCCAGCAATATTTTGAATGTTTATGCCCCCTCCAAACTCATACTGAACAGTTTAACTTGTATCTAGTTAAGCCCCAAAGCCTCAGATGCTCATAATTGGGGCTTTAGAGAGGCAACTGCTTCCAGGGTGTGTGCATGTGGATTAAGGGATGATACTAGGGTTAAGGGTGTGGATAATGAAAGCCCTACCCTGGATGTGGGTGACACAACCCAAAAGGTAGCCTACATGGAATAAAAGGGAAAGATGGAAGGCAGGCTCCCGCTCACTGCTTGTTGCCTTCTTCTCAAAGTGCCATTGACTGTTTCTCCTCTGCGATGCCCCTCTGCCAGGCCACCCCGCCTTGGAACCACCTATGTATTGAAACCTCTACAAACTGTGAGGCAAAATAAGCCTTTCCTCCTTTAACTTGTTGGTGTCAGGTATTTTGTCTCAGCAATGAGAAAAGTAACTAATATACATGAGAAACAAATTAAGACAACCCTTGACTAAGATCTTGCAAGATTCTCATCAATAAATTCCTGCTCAGCTTGAACTGCTAACTCCAAATTAGAGAACATGCAAGAGTCAAACTATAATAAGCAAACCACAGAATCAGTACTCTCAAACCTCAGAAAATTGAAGTGTTTGATAATACATACAAAGAAATAAAAATGGAAGTTAAATAAAAATTTTTAAATTCTATCCAAAAAATCAGCCAAGCTTGAAAATTCAAATGTCTAGAAAACTAAACTTAATGGAAAGTAAAACTCAGTAACTGTTAATGTAACAGCTTACACATAGCTGAAAGGAAGAAATTGTAATCTGAAAGAACTGAAGAAATTATCCAGAGAGTACAAACAGTCAAAGTGTGAAAGAAAATGACATAGAAGACAAAGTCACAGTTAAAATATATCTCATTGGCATTTTCAAAAGAAAAAAAAGAAGCAACAAAGAGAAAATGATTGTGCCACACATCAAATGCATACTTTCCGAACATCAAAGACAAAGAGATTTTTAAGAAACCACCTAAAAGAAAAGATCACTTATAAAAGAAGACAGTTATACTGACAACAGCAGCTACAATTTAAGTCACAAGATAGAAGAGTAATTTTTTTCAAAATATGGGGAGAAATGTGAGTTCCAAATTACATGCCCAGTTAAGGTATTATTTGAAAACACGGGCAAGCCAGATATGGTAAAATATGCCTGAAATCCCAGCTACTCAGGAAGCTGCAGCCGGAGAATTACAACTTTGGTGCTAGCCTGGGCAACTCAGGAAGACCCTATCTCAAATTAAAAAAATAAATAAAAAGGAATAGGTATGTAGTTCAGTAGTACAGTACCACAGGGTTGGATCCCTGGTACCACACACACATACACACACGCAGAAGGTAAAATAAAAACATTACCTTCCCTTAAAAACAGACTGAGGAATGTAATACAGAAAATGGAGGTACTTAAGAACAAGAAGGAATAGTTAGCAAAGACATTGACAGGCACCTGAGTAGACTCTAAAGCTTTGGATGAAAAAAACAGCAGTAATTACTACAATGGGAAGTAAAAACTAGAGAAATATGAGACCACAATATAAAGTTACATCTGTCTATGGACTTCAAATCGTTCGGGATAAGGGAAGGAATATTGATTTATCTTGATTTATCTTGGACTTTAAATTGTATCCACTTTAGAATTTTAGAGGTTTAAAAAAGAATAGAAGTATAATATGTAGCTTCCTGACTTGTAAATGAAATGGTTTGAGAAAAAAATGTGTTTTTTTTTTAATTTGGGACGGTTGTTTTATTTGTTGTTTTAGTTGCTTTGCTCGACACTGAGACAAAATACCTGACACCTGCAAGTTAAAGGAAGAAGGAATTATTTTTTCTCACAGTTTGTAGAGGTTTTACTTGTTAGCGGATTCTGAGGCATGACAGAGGGGCATCACAGAGGAGAAAAGTTCATAGCATGGCAGGCAAGAAGGTAGAGAGCAATAAGCAACAAGCAGCAAACGAAGCAGTGAAGTAAGCTTCCCTCTCTTTCATCCCATCCAGACTAAAAGATTTTTGCATGGTACCATCCACACCCAGGGTGGATCTTCCCACTATTCACAAGGGGACTAATTTAGTACCATGCACCCCTAATCCTAGTGTAACACGCCCTAGATCCAGCCATTTTTGAAAAGCCCCACCTATGAGCACATGAGGCTTTGGAGGGGAATGTATTTTTTTAAGAGTAGGAAAGTTTGCTGAGGGAGAGACTGCTGTTGAGAGAGACAGGAGGGGACCTGAACAGTGGGTTGCCACCTGGGGGTCCACCTAGACACAAGGCATAACATTTGTTTAGCAGTGCTGGAGATAAAACACAGGGCTTTAAATATGCTAGACGAGGCCCCTCCATTGAGCTACATCCCCAACCCTAAGAAACATATAAAAGAAGCTAATAAACTGAGGGAGAATTCTTTGGCCACCACCACTTGTAAGCAATAATCCCTTCCTTCCCCCACTTTGTAATGTATGATAATATACTAAAGTATTTAGGACTTTCTACATAGAATGATTTAATGTCCTTGTTGTCACATTTTCCTCAAAGTAAAGGCCATATTTCTGCTCTAGCCCTCATACTTCATCCCTTCAGAAGATGCCACCTTTTCTATGCCCAGGTTTAAGCTAAGGCCAGGAAGAGAAACATGTGTGTCCACAATCTGCTCAGGGGCAGCTCCTCTCCATTAAGAGACCAGTAGCAGGCTGGCCAGTAGATTTTCCAAGAATCAGGACCTTTTATGGGACAGGATTTGGGTTTTTTCTCCTGTTATTAAAAGAATACACTTGAAAAGTAAAGAAGAAAATAAAAATCCTACCCTCTAATCCTCTCACTCCCCTATTAACCACTATGATCATGTTTGTTTATTCCTATTGGCTTTTTTGTAAGTATAAAATCACAGTGTAAATACTGTAGAAAGCTTATGCCTTTCAGTCACTTTGGGCATTTTTTTTTATTTGAATGTTATTTAAGAGCATAATGTTTAGTGCATTGCCTTGGTGCTCTTAACATCTTTTGTTTGGTTGGGTTTTGTGGTTTTTTGTTTTGTTTCTTCTTTATCCTAAGTGCTTCTCCACTTGCTTGCTACACCGTTCCCTCAAACCTCACAGTATCTGCCTGTAACAGCACTGATACCATGAAATGGGTCCTGAAACATCTCCTGGAAAGTCTGCGTTTTAAAGGGCTATATTATTTTTTTAATACAGATAAATGATGCTGGTCCCGATTCCTGAACAGTCTTTACTGCCAGCGCCCCATCTTTACTTGGGTGTCACAAAGGCGTCTTCATTCATTCTGGCAGAAATGATCTATGGCCTTCAGGAGGGAGTTTTCTCCTTGCCAGAGGACAGTTTGTATGGCTAGCATTTCCATGATTGGTGCACAGCTCTAGCAATGAGGCCAAAGTCACATGCACCCCGCCCCTCTGGCAGCCATGTACTGCACAAAATGTGTTCATTGGTCACATGCGTCTCCTTGGCCCTGAAAGGTCCAGAGATGTCTGGACAAGTGAGCAGCTGGTGAGCAGCTTAGCAAACACCCACTAGAGGGCACATCCTGCTGTTGTCGCAGGTCACAGTTGTCCTATCTGTGCTGAGGTCATCCAGGCTTTACAGGCCCTGTTAGAGCCATCATCCACTCCACTCACCTGTGGTTTTTTGGCAGGTTTCTGTCCAGCGGGGCCTGGCAGGCAAGAACATATCTCACATAAAAATTGGCCTCCTTCTCTATGGCTACCTGAAGCTGTTGCCCATGTTCCTCATGGTGATGCCAGGGATGATCAGCCGCACCTTTTACCCAGGTAAGTTCCTGATTCTAATGGGTTCACTCCAGTCAGCTGCTCTTCTTTCAGAGAAATAGAGAGTATTTGGGGTTATCAGGTTCTCCACAGTATAATGGTCATTGAGGTGCCCCAGAATGCTTCTTAGCAGAAGTCCAACACAAATTATTGATGTATACAGCAAGTCAGAAATACTGTACTAGGGTGATGAGTTCAGACAGGAAAAACCAGATCAGTGCCTTCTCCCCTATGTCAGAGCTTCCTTCTCTATCAGGGCCTCAGCCATGACTTTAGGAGAGAGTCTGCAGAAGACTGAGTTGTTCTCATCATGTCACCAGTATCATACTAGGCATGCCCTTTGTACCAAGCACTGCAAGAGGATATAACAGATATTGTTGCTGCTTCTCACAGCCTCAGGCACATTGGAGGGAGCTGCATGCACCCACCAAAGTGAGCCTGATCCAGAGCAAGGCCCACATTAAATACTATCAACGCATTTGTGTTTCCCCTAATGAGCTATCATGATTGCATGGCTGTAGCTCACCACCATTTCAACTAGCTAGCTTTACTACCTCATCCTTACTAGACTGTTCTGTCTCTCAGGGTAACAAGTCTGTTTATTCATTATACTTAATGGAACAGTTTACTCTGACAGATGTAGCCACAGGAGCAGAGCAGGTGCTTCTGGGAGAGTCTCTTGCTATAGTGCTTTTAACACAAGCAAATAAAATACAGAATGCTTTTCAGTGCTAAGAAACATATGCAATGAACATCTCTAACACTAATCCCTCCTTCAGTTTGCTCCTGAGCTCCTGAGGCATGCCTCCATTTCTTTCCTAATTCCTTTCCAGTTTTAACTGAGACTAGTTTCAACATTCCCCTATTTACTCTTCAGCTGTTAAGCAGTGCTTTATCAGGTGTCCTGGCTGGTAATTCTCTGTAAATTGGAAAATAGACCCCTCTGCTGAGTCCCAACTTACTACTCTGAATTAATAACTGTATCATGTCTAAGGGAGTAAGGTTATGAGTTGCTCACATGTTAGTATGGAACAAATAATCCACTGGCTTTCCTAACACCTAGCCAGAATCATTGGAAGGCTTATTAGGGCCTGTGACCTGCTTTGGGTGACCCAGTGAGTTGGTGGAAGGACCAATTCATTCAGCTGCTAAAAACCCAAGTCCTAACCCTTTCCTCCAGCCCCAGCTCCCAAGAATGGGAGAATTATGAATAGATGCAGCCACCAGGGGACAAAAAGTCTAACATTTACATGTGACTATAATTCCTAATTTGCTTCCCTTATCCCGGGTTTATGGCCAGTGTGTTGATGTGACTGTTACTTCTTTTTAAAGATCAAGTGGCATGTGCTGTACCTTCAGAATGTGAAAAGTATTGTGGTGCCAAACGCAGTTGTAGCCCTGTGGCTTATCCAAGGCTGGTGGTATCCCTACTACCTATTGGTAAGAAACAAGCCCTGCTGCTGAGGGCCACAGAATCCCCATTGGAGCCTGGGCCCTAGGGCTGTAAGTTACCAGTGAGGAGTGGGGCTCTGGGAGGGCAACTTCTTTACCAGCTAGCCCATCATTCTAAATGGAAATACAGGTTGCCAGGCACAAGGCACATTTGTACCATGTTGGGCAGCCTTGCTTGCCCCAACAAAAGGATCAAGTCCTCCTCTCTCTCTCTCTGTTCCTCATAAACTAGTAGTACATATCTTCTTGGAGGCACCATTTGCACACACCTTCTACATTATTTATGTCACCTGATGAGCTGGTTCCCTTGCTCATTCATTCACAAAATGGGGTCTACACTATTTAAGGCATTGTTCTAAACCACGAAAACACAAAGATGAGTGAAACTAGTCCTTCACTCAAAGAGCTTGCCATACAGTGGGATAGGCAAGCAGATGATCAATTATCCAAGAGTCAAGTGAGCTTTTGAGATGATAATGACTCCCATATTTGTCACACTTTTCTTCCCAAATCCTACTGAAATGGCCAAATGAATATTTTTTTTTAAAGTCTGTGTTAGTTCTGGAGAAGAATAGGTTGGAAAAGTTGAGACACTTGCATAAAATACACTATAGATGGAATCAAATTGAGTGAAAACTAACCATCCCACAGTTCAGAAAGTGAGTTATCTGGACTCCCCACCTAAGCCTCCAGAAATTCCACAACTTCAAACAGCCAAGGATGCAAGCAAAAGTTGGCAGTCGAAGGAAGGCAAATCCAAGGACCTTAGTCTATGTCTGCCTGCTCCTATTGCAACACTAAGGACATACGAGGCACTGCCACAATAAGCTTCTGGTTTGGACTCTGGTTATCCTCCCTCAGACTTTCCCAATAGCACACAGAAATCTTCAAACAGAGCAGTTAACATCCCTTCCACATAGCAGTCCTAGTAGTAATACCAGCTTATTGTTTATAGCTAGCATTTGTTGAGTTCTTGCTCTATAATGGGCACTGTGCCAATCCTAAATGTATCTTAATATTAACAGCAGTTGAATGGGGCAGGTCCTATATGCCCACTCTACAGATGAGTGCACTGAGGCACTGGGAAGCACATCACATTCATGTGGTCTGAGCCTGCTCTGAAGCTCTCACTCTTCACATGCAAAAGCGGGGAGCCAGTGGCATCCACCTCACAGGACTGTACCTAAGATGGTACAGGCTGATGTCTGAAGAAATCTTCTGGTACAGACTAACCACACAGGAGATATTAGCTCCTATTATTATATGAAAATACAGCAGGAAACTGTTAAGTCTTGTTACAAAGCAAGACAAGATGTAATGTAATCATCTACCTTAGGCAGAATTCTACACCAAGTAAAATTTGAATGTTTTTTAGGAGGAAATTTAGTATTTGGAAAAGTTCCTCCAGAGGCCTGTGTCATCTGGCATGGTCAAAGATCTGGAAGTCCCCATACGTATTCTTTCTCCTCCAGGCCTACAGGGCGTGATGTTGGCCACAGTATGTGCCACCATCATTTCCTCCCTGACGTCTGCTTTCAACAGTATCAGTGCCCTGTTCACAATGAACATATATGCCTGGATGCGGCCTAGAGCCTCTGAAAATGAACTCATGATAACAGCAAGGTAAAGTATTCTTATAATCACATTAGTTAGTGCTGTCAGTGACATCAGTTACTGCTCTCACCCCAGTGTGTTACTATATGAAAAAATGAGACCATCACATAGACTTATTTTGTTTATATAGTCTTATTGGTTTGGGGGGATTTTGTTCAGTTGGGTTTTTATTACTGCAATTTTGCAATGAAGATGTATTGCTTTGATAGTCACAGAGAAACTGGTTTCCACTTGTTAAAAAAAAAAAGAAAGTAATAATCACAATGGTATAAATGAGCATAGCTTATCATACTCCCTCCCCCCATGCCAAATAGTCCTTTGAGGGAAATTTACATAAACTATCTCATCTCATTTAGTCCTCATGACAACTGTTAAATGTAAGTTTTACAGTTGGCATTCTCATTTCACAAATGGAAAAATAGTAGCTCAGAGGCTGAAACTCAAACTTGTCTATTTTGGAGCCATGAAATTAGCTGTGAAGCTGCATAATATCTGGTAAGTCCCTACCTCTGAAGGGCTGATACCATAAGGTTTCACACTAGCCACCCTTGAGCCATATCCGGCCTACACACCTTTAACATGAACTACATTGTGGCTAAAAAATACTTTCTTTTTCAATACTGGGAATTGAACCCAGGGCCTTCACATTGAGCTACATCCCCAACCGGGCATTTTTTGAGACAGTGTCTCTTTAAGTCACTAAGTTAGCCTAGCTGGGTTTGAATTTGTGATCTTCATGCCCAGCCTCCCAAGATGCTGAGATTCCAGGTTGCCACACCCTGCTCAGTTTAAAACACAACCTTTAGGGTTGGGGATTTAGCTCAGTGGCTTAAGCGCCTGCCTGGCAAACGAGAGGTCATGAGTTTGATCCCCGGTACCAAAAAAAAAAAAAAAAAAACACAACCTTTACCTTGCATCAAGGTGCATGTCTGCTATCTACTTTATCTGTTTCATCCCTGCAGATGTTTGAATTTGCTTTTGTGTATTACCATTCCATGGGTGAAAATGCATTTTGGGGGCAGGGAATCTAACTCAGCAGCACAAGTGCCTTCCTGGCAAGCACAAGGTCTTGAGTTCAATTCCCAGTACCAAAAAAATACATTTTTCTGAGAAATTTTAAGAAACTGATTTCAGTTTTATTAAGTTGTTAGAGAATGTAGGAGGGAAAAGAAAACATTTATTTTAGGGAGCTCAAGCCATTGATGCCAAAACATAACAAATATAGCACAAAAAAATAATGAAATTAAAGACTAATCTGACTTCTAAATATTAATACAAAAAATGTAAATGTTAGGTGCAAATCAAACAATACATTAAAAGAACAATATATCATTACCAACTGTCCTTTCTCCTCCAAAACTAGGACTCTTCAGTATTATAAAATGTACAAATATAACTCACCATATTAATAGATCAAAAAAAATTATATGTACCTACTTACAAGTAATGAAAAGATATTTGGCAAAAGATGTGCTTTTCAATGCGATAAAGCATGCTAAAAAATCTATATGATACTTAGTGAAGAAACTAGAGAGGAACAAGGCAAAAGAATGTCCTCTCTCACTATGATAAATAGATAATTAGATAGATCAATAGATAGATAGATAAGTAGACCCAAGGGTGATGTTAGAAGACCAGGACTTTAAAATATCCACAATTAATATAGACAGTAAAATAGAGATATATAAAATAGATTAAAATATTGAGAATTTTGTCAGACAATTAAAATTTTTTTAAAGATTGAATTTTTTTCTAGAATTGAAAAATAAATATGTGAAATTAAGACCTCAGTGGGTATATTAACATTGATTTGGATACAGAGAAGACACAATTACTGAATTGGAAACTAATTAATCAATACAACCAGACTGAAGTACACAAAACAAGTAGATACACATAAAGCACAATCAGAGTTATGTGTAAATGAAATCAGACCTAGAAGGGAACAAGTTGAACAGAAATAATATTGAAAAAATAATAACCAAGATCTTTCCACAACTGATGGACAAGTGTCTAGAGTCAAGAAATCTCTATGAATTAAAGCAGGATGAACACAGAGGAAACCATATTTAGACTACATTTTAGTGAAACTGCTGAAAATTGAAGGTAATGAGAAAATATTTAAAGTGCCCAGAGGAAAATAAATCATATTACCTTTAAGAAAGCAACATAGACTGGTAGAATCTTCAACATAAACAACATAAACTGTGGAAGCCAGAAAATAACATCTTCAAATGGTAGAGGAAGCTAGAATTCAATATGCATCAAAAATATTCTCTAAAATGAAGGCAGAATAAATATGTTATTGGATAAGTACAAGGCTTGAAAGAATATACTACATTAGACTTGCACTTTAAGAAATACTGAAGGAAGTTCTTTAGGCTGAAGGAAAATAACCCAGACAGAATTGAACTTTAGAGAAGAATGTCAAGCACGACGAAGAGTTGATATGTGTAAATATAAATGAACATTGACTGTTTAAAACACCAACAAGAAAAATGTCTGTGGATTTATAACACATAGAAGTAAAACATATGACAGTAAGAGCAGAGCAAATGAGAAGCTAAATCAAGCTTAAATATTTGGAGATTCTAGAATTATTGGAGATGTGACAAAAGTAAAATTTTGTCACAGAATATATCAAAAATGCACTTAATCTCTAAACTGCAGAATGCTTAAGTAGTAAGTTAGTAGGAGGAAAATACAAAACTAATAAAATATATGAGTAGCCCAAGAGAAATCTAAAAAGGAATGAAAAGAATACAAAATGGGTACATTAAATAGTTTAAAACAAGTACTGTGATAGGATGGCACATATCTAGGTATATCAGTAATTTCAGGAAATATAAGTGGACTAAACACCAGGAGGCTGAGATAGAAAAATCACATTTGAGATCAGCCTGGGCAACACAGTGAGACCTCATATAAAAAATTTAAATAAGTAAATAACAGGGCTTTAAGAGGTGATTAGGAATTGAGGGCTCTTTCCCCTGTGAGTGAGATTAAACAGCATTATGCTGCCTTACTCTTCTACTATGTGATGACAATATCATCAAATTTCTCTCAGATTTCTAATTTTCTGTGTGGAGATCATGCATGTCTTTCATTAGGCTTATTCCTAAAAAGCTTGTTGTTTTCATGTTACTTTTAACAGAACTGTTTTTAATACCAATTCTCAATCATTTGCTATTAGCACAAGGAAATAGTTTTTTAAGTTCACATTGTATCTTGTGAACCTGACTAAATTCACCTACCTGCTTCTAGTACATATTTTGTAAATTTCCTAAGATTTTCTATGTAAATCTTCATGAATAAATATAGGCTTCTTTTTGGTTTTTATTTTTGTTTTCTTACTCTATTGCTCTGTGTATAAATCCTGAGTTCAGCATTGAATACAAGTGGTAAAAGTGGACCCTTGCATCATTTCCAGTCTTAGGGATAAAGTGTCCAATCTTTCACCATCAAATATGGCATGAGCTGTAGGATTTTTATGCTCTTTACCATGTGGAGGAAATTCTCCTTTGTTCCTAGGGCACTTCAGAGCAACATGAGCTATATTAAAATTCCAAACACACCATTATTAGGAGATGGAGAAACCTGTATCACTTGCATCAGCCATGTAGAGTTAAAGTGCCAGACTGAGAGCTCTCAAACATGCACAAATTTCCTCCACAAAACATCTATTTAATTCCACTGTTATACATTCTAGGAGGCTAAGGGCTAAATTAAAATCTTCAGGAAAGTGGATTTAAATTTTCTAGGGTTAAATTTTCTACTTGAATTATGTCCAGTGCTTTTCTGCAGTTATTAAAATTATCATGTGGGTTTTTTCTCTTTTATTCTATTAATGCAGAGAATTATAATTACTGGTTTTTGAGTGTTAAACCAACCTTGCAAACCTAGAGTAAACCATGTTTGGTCATTGTCTTGGTTACTTTTCTGGGTTCATTCCTGGGACAAAATACCTGACACCAAAAATTAAGGAAGGAAAGGTTTATTTAGCTTGCAGTTTGTGGAGGTTTCCGTCCATAATCAGCTGACTCCAAGGCAGGGTGGTGTGGCACTGGGACAACATTTCAAGGTGGCATAAGACAGCAAAAGCATCAAGAGCAAAAAGGGGGAGAACAAGCCTCTTTTCCTCCCTTATATGGTAAGCAGGCTACAACCCCTTAGGGTGGGTGTAGCATTCATACTGTCTCTGTGCCCTCCTCTTGCACCGGTTCAGGATGTTTACAAAGTGAGAACTCTGGCCTCCTTCTGAGTTCCTTAGTTAAACTTCTAAACCTCTCAGATTGACACAATGTATCAACCACTACAATCATAGTTCATTGTTTTTTAAGTATCACTGGGTGTGATTTGCTAATATTTTGTCAAGGATTCTTCTGTCTATGCTTATGAAGGATATTAGTCTATGATTTTCTTATGTCTTAGATATAATTTGATTTGGTAGTTATTCTGCCCTCATAAAATGATTTAGAAACTAATTTTTCTGTTTTCTAAAAGAGTTTATATGTAATGTAGATTTTATTTTTGTACTAATTATTTAACATAACTTATTAGTGAAACTAGATATGTATTTTTCTTTATGGGAATAATTTTCATTATTAAATCAGTTCTTAATAGATGAATAGTTATCAAGACTTTCTTTGCCCAGCAGTAGTTTTGTTAAGTTGTATTTTTCAAAGTATTTGTCCATTTCATCTGAGTTGTTATTTACTGCTAGTTGTTTATAGTTTTTCCTTGCTGTCCTTTAATCTGTAAGATCTCTAATAATTATCTCTGTTTCATTCTCGAAATTAGTAGTTTATAAGTTTGGCTTGGTTTTGTCCTGTTGCCCAAACTTGCCTACAGACTTATGAATTTTATAATCTTTCCAAAGAACCAATATTTGGATTTGTTGATTCCTCTGTTTTGTGTTTGTTTGTTTGCTTTGTTTTTTGGTTTTTGCTTATTTCTATACTTTGTGGGATTGTACTACTATACATGTACTGTATCTCTGAGCTACATCCCACCTTTCTTTGCTTCTTTCCTTCATTCTTCCCTTTCTTCCTTCCTGCCTGCCTGCCTTATTTACTTTATTATTATTATTATTATTATTATTATAAGACAGAGTCTTGCTAAGTTGCCCTTGCTAGGTTGTCCTTGAAACTGCAATCCTCCTGCCTAAGCCTAGATTATAGACCCATGCCACCATGCCCAGTTTGGTTTCTATTCTTTATTATTTCCTTTTTCCTAATGACTTTGCATTTAACTTAATCTTCTTTCTTTAAAGGGAATAAAACAGAACAATGAAACAAAATAAAACAGTGATAAGACAGTAGGAAATCCACAATAGTTACTATACTGAATATTGTTAACCTTTAAGTAGTTGTTCAGAGTACTGGCTGTGGGCTTGCAAAATCAATCAAACAATACAAGCATTAGGTTGTTTCTTTACTTCAGTTGTTATCTTCTCAGCCTGTGTTCCTCCAAATCAGCCAGTTGGTTGGTAGGGGAGAGGAGGATGTTTCAGCCCCCACACCAGCTAGCTCACAGAGGGGTGGTGGTAGCACATGGCCTCCTTCCTGGTTCTTCCTGGCTGGCAGAGCCACCACTGGAGCACAGGGGTCTGCATAGCTTCATTCCTGATTCTCTGCAGCTGACATGTCTGATGCTGGTACACCTTTTCTAACTTCTTAAAATAGAAATTTAGATCATTGGGTTAAATTGATAATCTTTTACTATACTTTTATTTTTTATTATGACCACTTAAGATATCTCCCTCTAAGCACAGCTTTAGCTGAAACCCACAAATTTTGATATGTTGTGTTTTTATTTTCATTCAATTCAAAATATTTTCTGATTTTCTCATGAATTTTTTCTTTGATTTATGAATTATTTAGAAGTGTGCTATTCAATTTCCAAGTGTCTGGAAATTTCCTAAATATCTTACTTCTATTGATTTCTAATTTACACCCACAGTGACCCAATAAACCTATGGGATTTCAGTCTTTTGAAATACAGTAATACTTTGTATTTTTACTGAATTTTGTCTAGTTCATCTAGTTGCATACACACATGCACACGAACATTCAGTATCTTCTATACTGAGAAAAGTGTATTAAAATTTTCAGTCATAGCTAGGCATAGTGGCATACACTTGTAATCCCAGCCTTCTAGGAGGGTGAGGCAGTATCTCACAATACAAAACAGAAAACAATGACAAAATCTCTGCATCAAAAAAATTTAAAGGAATGGGGCCCAAGTATAAAGCTCAGTGTGAAGGCCCTGTACTCAACCTCCAGTACCAAAAGAAAGTAAAAAACCACTTTAGCTATGACTGTGAGTTGCCTGTCACAGCTTCCCCCTCATATATTTTGAAGTTTTGATATTAGGAGCTTACATATTTATACTTACTATGGCCTCCTAAGGCCTTTTATCTCTGCTAATAACCCTTGTCTCAAGGTTTACTTCATTATTATATAGCTAGCTTCATCCTAGATAAGTTTAAAGTTTCTTGTAGAGCATGTATAGCTGATCTTGATTTTTTTATCTAGTCTAGAAATTGCTACCTTTTTAGTATTTAGTCTATTTGTAGTTAACATCATCATTAATATGGCTAGAAATAGTTTTAAATCCATTTTAATTCTTGGTTGCTCTGGGGATTACAATATGCATTCTTAACCTATCACAGTCTACTTAGCATTAATATTATACCACACTGTGTAAGTATCTTGCATCAGTATAAACTATTTTTCTTTCATATTGTTATTATTTTCACATATCTTACATCTATAAAAACCTTATAATGCATGACAGTGATTTTTTTTTTGCTTTCAGCAGTCAGTTGCATTTTAAATAACTTAAGAAAAATATACCATATTTTACATTTACAATTTTAGCTTCAAGTTTCTATCTGTACTCCTTTGACCCTAAAAAACTGTCTTCAGCATCCTTTATTATGCAGGTCTGTTGGTAACAGACTGTCAGTTTTTGTTTATCAGAAAACATTTATTTCACCTATATTTTTTACAGATATTTTCACCGGGTAGAGGTTCTCTTACCACTTAAAGATTCTGTTAATTCTTTTCTGGCTTCCTGTTCATGATGAGATAATGGGACATAATTTTTATACCATTGCTCTTTTCCCCCAGTATTTTCAAGATTTAATCCTTTGATTTTTCAACAGTTTCATTGGGATGTGTAAGGGTGTGTGTGCGTGTGTGTGTGTGTGTGTGTCCTGCTTACATTTTTCTGAGCTCCTTTTTAAGGTCTTTATAATTTCCAGCTATGAACTCCCATCTGTTCATTCATAACTATCATTCACTTCAATCCTTTAATAATAGCTATAATAATTGCTTTGCTATCTTTTAATATCTAATATTTATACTATTGATTTTTTTCTTTTCTTTTTCAGTATTGAGAATTGAACACAGGGCCTTCCTGCTTAGCTACAATCCCCAGCCAGCCCTCCACCCACCCCTTGAGACAGGTTCTTACTAAGTCACTAAGTCGCTGAGGCTGGATTTAAATTTGTGATCCTCCTACCTCAGCCTACCAGAATGCTGGTACCGTAGACATGTGCTACCAGGGCTGATAAATTGCTTTTTTTTTTTTTCCTCTTGTCTATGGTTCCTATCTTCTTTTTTCTCACAGGCCTAGTAAATTTAATGTATATTAAATATTTTGACAATAATTGTAGTGTTTGAAGAGTATTAGCTTTTGTCCTAATATTCAGGTAAGTTACTAGCTGATCATCTTAGATTTCTAGAGCTCTTATTTTATATATTGTCAGGGTGGGTTGTTTTGTGCTGTTAGTCTTAGCACAAATTCTTACCCTTGAGATATATACCATCCCAGGCTGTTTGTGATTTCAGCTAAAAGCCTGAGGTTACAGAGTTCTTATGACTTCATAGGATTCCAAGTTCATTTCTGTCTCCCATGCTGTAAGTAGCAACTGAAATCTTGGCTTGGCTTGTTCTGCCTTCTAACAGTTGCTTGTTGGTAGACTCGATTCTCCTACACATGCAGAGTTCAGGGATAAGCCAAGGACTCAAGGGACATTGATGTGCAGATCAGGATTCCCTTGCTTTGTGAATCTCTCTTTTCTAAAATTTTTCTCCCAAATTTTCAAGCACCCTGAATCCCCAAGTCACTCCTCTAGCACTTGAACTCAGTAAGAATGAGGTTGCTTGCCAGCCCACCCTGTGAAGACTAAGGTGTCCCCTGGAAGAAAATGCTGTATAACTATCTCACTTAGCACAGTTCCTTTCTTGCAATCACCTCCGATTTCTGCCTTCTTTTGGCTGCTCTGCAATGTCTTCAGGTTGTTTTTATACATGATCAAGAGTTCATCATTATCACCTGTAGGAAGGTTGGTTCAGGGTCGGCCATTTACCCTATCATTGCTGGAGTCAAATTCACTTCTTTTACTCTTCTTTGACTATCACTGAATAAGCCCTTTCTAGCTTATACTAACCTTCTCAAAAATTATAATTGTAAGTCCTTAATTAATATTTATTCATCTTTGAATTGACTCTTCACCTAGTATAAGAGATCTACATTTACAGAGATCTACATTTTAAATCATTTATTTAGCTCAGCTATAATCTCAGTGCTCTGAGACACTGAGGCAAAGAGGACCAAATACTTGATCCCAGCCTGAGAAACTTAGCAACTTGGTGAAATTCTCTCAAAATAAAAAAATAAAAGGAATTTGGAATATAGGTCAGCACTAAGGGCCAGGGTTCAATTCCCAGTATGTAGTAGTAATAGTAGTAGTAGTTGTTGTAATAATAATAATAATATCATCATTTACTTAGAAAAAGTAACGAACATTTATATTTTCTACCAATTTCTTTTTGGAGATCTCAGGGGGAAAGTTTTCAATCTTTCACTATTTAGTATGATATGGGTTTGGGGCTTTTCATAAATGCCCTTGATCATGTTGAGGTAGTTTCCTTCCACTCTCTGCATTGCTTTTTTCCTTTTTCATTGTGAAAAAGGTGTTTGATTTTGTTAAATGCTTTGTTGTGTCAGTTAAGATATAACTGGGGTTTTTTTTTCTGCTTCAATGTCTAATTTTGTGTGTTCCATTGATAGATTTTTTTTTCTAATGTTAGCCACTTTTACAACCTGGGATGAATCACACTTATTTATGTTACATAAAGTAAGTTTCAGAACTTGTTGAAATCTTTTAAAATCATGAGCCCTAGTATTCTACCTGAAATTTTTAAAAATGTGTTACTCCTCAAGAAACTAATGCCATGTATTATATATATATTTAAGGCATATTGCCCTTCAAAATTTGGTCAAACATACTCTCCAAAGATGATTTTTTAAAAAATGCATCTGTTATCTAGTAATAGGCAGACATTTGGTTATTTGTTCCTGTAACACCCATTTGTGTTTAAGGATGTGACTGTCTCCTTTGCCCCTGTAATTATCAATGAGCAGCTGAATTAAACTGAGAAACAGGGCCCATGATGTAGTTCACTAGCACAGCACTTGCTTAATATGGTAATGCCCTGGGATTTATTCCTGGCACTTTAAAACAAGCAAACTAAGAAATACTTGCATTAACAGTTTATAATTTTTAGCTATTTTACTGCCAGGGAGAAGCTCATCAAATTTTCACTGATTTTTGGTATAATTTACAGGTTTTTTATTATAACCTTACTTGCTACCACCATTATTTGGATCCCTATTAGAGAAACAGCTTACAGTGAACATTTATTTGAATATATGCTGATAATAAGGAGTTGCCTGACACCACCCATTACTGCCCTCTTCATACTTGCTGTGTTTTCCAAGAGAGTCAGTGAGGAGGTAGGTGTTGGGCATGGAAGTGGGATTGCCTTCACAGGGATCAAACTCATGACCACACGCTTGTCAGGCAGGTGCTTATACCGCTGAGCCAAATCCCTGACCCTCCATGACATCTTTTGATTTCTGAGATATCATGTCTTCCTGGGCAGATTTGGTTCTTAGGAGAAAAGGTAGATCTCTCATTTGCTTTCCTTCTTTTGTAATGAAATCCATTTTCAGCCATGCCATGCAAGCCTGATCACCTTACACTTCTGGAGGTGGTGATGAGAAACTGTGAATGATTCTCCTTCCCACATATTTAGTTGTAGGAAAATATTCTTCTGTCACCTCTGTGCATGAATGTGTCATCCTTAGAGATCCCACACTCACCAGGAGATAGAGTGGTGGGTTTCTTGTACATTCTCTGTATTGCATGTATAACTATTCGAACCATTTCTTTGGGCCATACTTAAGACCAAATAAAGATCCCCGTGAATGGTTTGCTCATTTTGTCAATAACACTCTGAAAGTATAGCTTGCTTGAACATGTCCTCTTTTATGATTTTTAAATTTTTGAGTCATATCTTAAACTTTTTTATTTCCTGGCACTGAAGAAATGGGCCTTGCACAAATTCCTAAGCAGAGCACTTGAGAACCCTTATGATCTGGCCCTGCCTACTGCTCAGGGCCTTGCCCTCCATGCACCCATGGGTCTATCCCACCCACTCCAAACAACATGCACTGCTGGCTACTGAACTGCCCCCTGCATCTTCTGGCCTCCTTTCATTTGCATGAACCATTTGCTTTGCCCAGGAAAATCTATTTACTACTGCAGCTCATGAATGCTTTGTCTCACGTTCATCTCAGGTATTCAGTCCTCTAGACCACCAGCCAATACTTCCTGTTCCAACCAGATCACCAGTACTCAATTTATTAGCAAGAATATTGGGGGGGGGTCACTTTGGGCCCTAGAACTCCTTCTTGTTTGCTCTCCTGGGAAGGGCAGACTAAGAAGGGTGATTGAGTGTATTACCAAAGAGAAATGAGAGAACCTGACTGGGGCTGTCTTGCTACCCCAGATCCTAAGTTTCAGACATACTATATGCTCCCTCAACTTCATGCACTTTTGCAGGCCCTCTCTCTCTTGTCATGTTTTGGATGCCATGCTCTGGCTTCTGTCCCTTTCCTTCAGGAACTGGTTCTTGTGGAACCTCCACCTGAATTTTGGTTTAGCTCTTTCCCCACAGTGCTTGCCCACATTCAGTATCTTAGAATCTCAGCTTTTCTCTCCCTTTCTCCCTTCTCTCTCTCTGTCTCTCTCTCTCTCTCTCTCTTTCTCTCTCTCCCTCTCTCCACATCCATTTACTCCTGATTCAGGCTGCAGATGCAGCCTCCAATCAAAAACTAAGGCCTTACTTTCATGGGGTGCACAGGCTATTTGAAGAAGTCAGGTAATGCCCAATGGGCAAGTAACGATTCCAGATAGTGACAAAATGCTACTTAAAAGACTTAAAAAGATGATGGAGCTGACAGGGTAGGCTGGAAGTAAGGGGTAGTGGGGAACAAACAAGGACTTTAGGTAAGGTAGTGGAAGATCTCTCCTAAGCAAGTGACCTTGAATCTGAGATCCAAAGAATAAACCAGAAATACTAAACATACTGGAGACACCCAAGCAGAGAGAAGAGCAAGTGCAAAACCCTGAGACAAGAGCAAAACAGGCAGGGCTTAGATGCAGGCAGGTTTTGATGGCTGGAGTGAAATGCCCAAGGGAAAGTAGCAGAGCCTGGTGAGGTCAACTGTGGTGTGCCATTGAGGTCTTACTTTCTTTGTGGTTGTTGACAAGCCAGTGGAAAGTCTAGGCAGTAGTATGACATTTTTTAGTGTAATCTCTGAGAGACCATTCTGGCTTTTATAAGACCAGTGTGTAGTCAGAAGACAACGTGAGGAGCCCACTTTTGTGAAAAGAGATGGTACAGGAGGGTTCATGTAGAAGGCTAGCAATGATGACAAGGAGTTAAATTCTGGATGTATTTTGGAAATAAAGCCAACAGTGTTTGCTGAGGGATTGGTGGTAGGGCAGGATGGAAAGAAAAGAGCAAGAGATGACTCCTGAGAGGTGCCACTTAGGGAAATGGGAATAGCAGTACTCTTATTGGACACCTTTAATTTGAGATACTTACTCATGGTATCACAGTAAAATGTAAATCTTACTTAAGTTCTCTGATTGACCTAAGAGAGAGTGCTAGTGGATCTGTTTTGTCCTAGCTCACTGTATCTCTGCAAGACATTGTTAAAACTAGTTTAACTTTAGAACCTAGCAAGTCCAGAAAATGATAATAAAGCTGGTTTATGTCATTACCTTTGTCCCAAATGACTTTTGGGTTCCTTCTTTGACAGGGTGCCTTCTGGGGGCTGTTGTTTGGGATTACGATTGGCTTCTGTCGAATGCTGCCTGAGCTTATCTACGGACACAGGACCTGTGAGGACAACAAGTGTCCTGTACCCTTTTGCAGCATACACTACCTCTATTTTAGCATGCCCCTCCTCCTGGTCAGTCTTATCAGCATGCTGGTAATCTCCTTCTTCAGAAACCCAATTCCAGATATACATGTAAGTGCTGCCATTAGAATGCTCTGGGGTCAACCCCAAGGTCCCAGGGAGCAGCAAATACAGGAAAAGTGAATGGCTTCCTGCATTCTCTGGAAGTGGGAGGGCTGGAGGCTGGAATGGGTCAAAAATAAGCAAGTAATACAGAAAGAACCTTGCCTTTAAAAATCAACACTAGTGGCCCTGAAGCAAGGCCAGCAGATTGCTGTAGCTGCTGGTTTCAAACAGGAGCCTAAAGAGAATTCTTTCTGTGGTCTGTTGGCCACTTCAGAACTTTGGAAATGGAATGGTCAATTCATCAGAAAGAAATAGCAGGTGAGTATGGCGGACTTTAGGGGGTCTGCAGGGGAGAGAGACCCTGGCGCCGCGGGACCTACACCATGCTTGCGGTTGCCTCGGGGTGCCAGTAGAACAAGGAACTCCTCCCCTTTCTGGGGGGTGGCTGTGATCCTGCCGGCATGTGGGCTGAGAATCAGACATCTCATGTCGTCCTGTCCCCCATCCCGTGTCCCCCCTCCCCCTCCCCCTCCCCCGCTTAGCAAGTGGGAGCCAGTGAACTACACATCTTGTGAAAAGATTGGCTATGTTATTTAGTATGAGCTCCCCATATGCAAAGATAAGGACAACCATTTGGAAGAAAACAAATTTAAAAAATTTCAAAGCTGGTTGTCTAGCTTTGAAATTTATGCTTTCTTATGTCCCATTCTGTTCTGTTTTATTGTGTTTAATTTTGCTCCTTTTTAAAATAAAATTTAAAAAAATTTTTTTAAAAAGAATTCCCAGAATTAAAATATTTATAAACACTGATGGCCAAAGATTATTCCAGTTGCTGATGATGGGGAGGTGACATCCACTTGGGTAAACAAACCCTGGTGATCACAAAATGTACTAATTTGTCCTGGGTTTTGTTTTTTTTTTGGGGGGGGGATGTAGGGGTATAGGGGTAGACAAGCTCTTGCTATGTAGTTCAGGCTGGCTTCAAACTCAAAGTGACCCTCCTGCCTCAGCCTCCAGAGTGCTGGGACTGAAGGTGTGTGCCACCATGCCTGGCACTTGTCCTGTTCTGCTAAAAAGTGTTAACCAAAGTTATGGGGCAAAACTTGAACAAAATGCTATGCATGAGACTCTAATGTCAGGGTTGTTTCCCAAAAAGTATGTGCTAATTATGCTGCTAGGCAAGACTGCTTACAGTAGAAAGGACCACTAATAAAGTCTGTCTAATTGACCTGTAACTACCTGGTAGGGTAATTATATGTGGTAGTTTAAAAAAAAATAAAAAAAATAAAAACCAACACTAGAGATTGGGGGTGTAGCACAGTGGTAGATCACTGCCTAACATGTGGGAGACCCTGGGTTTGATCCCTAGCAGTGAAAAAAAAAACACTGAAAGTTCTTCAGGATCCACAAATTAGATTAAGAATTCAGCTTATAAAATGCAAGTTTTCCCACTAACCTCAGTATAAATTAGAATAATCAGAGCAGTCACAGCTACTGTCCACTGGTAGGAAATGAAGCCCCTGGGAAGTGGGAAAGAAAGGGATCATTGATGGCCCCACAGCAGGAGCCACATGGTGATCCATAGCCTTCTCAAAAAACATTTCCTGTGTCCTAGGAGAGAGGTGTCAGTCACCTGTTCTAGATATTCATTAAAACATCTAAGTTCATGGAAGTTAAATAAATTGTCCAGGAAAACAAAGTTAATAAGTGGCAGGCCTGGGACCCTGATGTGGCTGTAAAGTTCATGTTGGCTCCACCATGTCACCTGATTTGCACGTTGGCAGGCCAGGAACTTGGTCCTGGATAAATGTCCATCCATCTATCACAAGTTCTGGAGTTTAAAAAATTGCATAGAAGATAATGAGTGTATAAGACCTAGTATCTTTCTTACAGTTTTGTCCTGGAGTCTGGACAAAAGCTAGTATTCCTTCATCAAATGCTGAGTCACAAGGATGGTAAATTTAGAAGACTGCAAACCTCAGGGTCCCCCAGTTTCACTTTGACCATTTCTTCTGCTCGCTATTTTCCATTGATGCATGCTTCTCTTGCATGCACAGCCCAGTTGGGAGATGAACAGGACAAATGGGATAAAGAGCCAGATACTCACACCCCACTGCAAATTCTCCTTGCACCAGTGACACAGCTCAGGAGACTCCTCTGCTGCTCTTACCTTGAGATGCTGGAGATGGCTGACTTTTAAATTTCTTGTTGCTGATGGTACTCATCATTCAGATTGTCAATATTTTTTCTGTTGCTTTATTAACCTCAGATTTGTATTTGTGTCCACTCCTCCACCAGCCAAGTATGTTCTGAGTATCTCCCAGATGCTTAAGTGCATACTACTGCCCCGAAGAAGACAACATAGCTGTCTGGAGGGGATAGAGCTGAGAGACAAAGTAGCATCTGGGATTAGTGACAACATGCCAGCTGTAGGCCTGGGCCCTCCAAACATGCTGCCTCTGCTTGCCACAGTCAGGGGGATGGAACTCTGCTCCCAACTCACCCATGCACAGAAGCCCCTAGATGCCCTTCCAGCGCATGTAGCAACCTCATCTATAGGAGGCTGGCAGTGTGCTTGGGAAGGCAAAATGCGCACATATGGCATCATCAGGAAGCAGTTAAAGCTTAAGCCAAGTCGCTGTCATCAACACAACAGAATTGTAGTCCCAACATTTTGGTCTGACTCAGGTGGCACTTGGCCCTAAACTGGACATCTGG
>PVJX010012187.1:0-51080 GCA_004027295.1 Dolichotis patagonum
TGCTTGGGTCAGCCCAGGGTGGTTCTGGCGCTCACCTCCTAGAACCCACTGGGTAATCCAGGCTAAAAGTAGGGAGAAAGTCCAGGCAGCACCAGGAAGGAGGGAAGGGTTGTTGCTTATGCCTGCAGGGAAGACTCAAGGAGGACTTCTTGGAGGAGAAGGCATTTGAAGGTGCTTTGTGCAGGATGGAGGGGTTGCAGGAAGGAGTTTGTGTTTGAGGTTGGATGTAACATTACTGTGTGATGAGAGCATATGGAATCTACTCGGGCAGAGGATTGCTCCTTTCCTGTCCGTGCAGTCACAGACAGTAGCAGGGCCGGCCGTTATCCAAGCCCATCTTGCCAGTTGCAGTTGTGGACCAGCCACGGCCAAGTGGTCTGTGTGGGTCCCATTTCTTATAGTGAGATGTAAGCGACATCAGTGCCTTCGTGTGGAATAAACCTTTGAGGACAGAGCCTGCCCTACATGAAGGCAACTGTGTGGTGCCTATTGAGTGCTGCTGCTGTGGGCTGCACTGTTGGCACAGAGCACAGTGACCCTCCTGGCTGGGGTGAGGTGAGAGGCAGTTGTGCAAGGTCAGCTCCCTCCCTCCGAGGCTACAGGCTTGGCCTGGCAAGTGGTCTTCCAGCGCTTCTGCTCAGAGCTCTGGTGCTCGTGTGCCAGGTTCTTGTCTCTCTGACTCCACACCACACCGTGTTCTCTTGCCTCTCAAGCTTGGCTGTTTTCCATAGCCTCATAGGGTCACCGTAGGGTGACAGTCATGGGGAGCAAGAATGGTAGTCATCCATGGTGGGCACAGAGCCACTTCCTGCCCGGGAGTGCAGTTGGCTTCCCGAGAGGAGAGGGTGGGAGCAGGCTGAGAGCTCAACAGGTAGATGAAGAGGAGGTGGATCTGCATGCAGGTGGAGGCCTGGGGTATGAACTGGCTGCAGCATCTGGGGAAGACTTCAGGTATTTGGTGTCTGTTGTGTATGTGGGGCACCTGGGCAGGACACTGTGTTGTGGTCTGGGACCTAGAACCTATTCCATCAGGTGTAAGACCTGTGCAGGTCCCCTGCCCTGTCCCACCTTGCCGTTGTACCTCACTCAGGAGGATCCTTAGCCCAGTCCCCACTTTCACAAGAGGAAGCAAACTCTGCTTTCTGAAGCCAGAGTCTGTGGCCCCAGCCTGTCCTGTTGACCCTCACAGTAGGCCTTGTAAGTTCTCAGCTCCCGGATTTGTAGGGTTGGCATGAATCCCGTGTCTGTCTTCTCTTCCAGGGAGTAGAGCATAAAGATACTTAACTGTCTGCAGATAAAGTATTTAAAACCAAGATAATGTAACCTAAAGGGAATAAGATATTGCCTGAATTCATAGACTTGCACTGTGCGTCTTGTAATAGCCTGAACCAGGGGTAAGGTGCCTCCTGGGGTGGAAGACATGGGGCCCCTGTGTGTGCTGACCTCACCCAGAGTTTCCCTGCTCTGGGGAGCGCTGAGGGTAGGTGAGAACACTCTGGAGTGGGCCTGGAGAAGCGAGGGCACTTGCGCCCTCCCACCTACCCCCAGACCCCCAAATTCAGGGCTTGCATGATGCACCATGGTCTTACTGGGGGATGTGGACTCAAGGCTTCTGACTCCTCTGCCACCCTGTGAGGTGACCATGCTCCTCTCTTCTCTCCCCATTTGGTGGTGACAGAGCACAGGTTCAGAAGCTGCCCAGCTCTGCAAGCAGCAGATCCAAGATTTCAGAGCCTGGTGCTCTGCCAACACCTTCACTTTTTAAGGAAACGCACCCTCCAGGAGGCTCAGATGCGGGTGGGGGCTCCAGGTTGAAGTGGATTGGGAACAACTCCTCAGGGTTTAGGTGAGAGGCAGGAGACGCAGTCTCTGCACAAGTGGGCAGGGGCACAGCGCAAGGGGCTGGCATGGCAGGGTCCTGGCTTCACCTAGAAGTAGATGGGGGCTCAAGCACGGCAGTGCCTGGTGGGAGCTGAGTGTCGGAGAAGCCACGGGGTGAGGTGAGGCTCAGATCAATGGGGTAACTCAGGGGATTTACTCTGGAACTTGGAGGACATCGTTAGATGCTCCATTCGGAAAAAAAATTGAGCAAGAAATAGTTCTCAGGTTTTAGGAGTAGTCAACCAAGCATAGTTTCTGGCATACCCAGGAAGTGTTCTTTGCTTTGGGGTGCCTGGAGCTTGCTCCTTTGTCTACAGTATTCGTCTCCAGTTTCACACTTGTATTCTACTTTCTTTTTCCTCTAAACAAGAATACTATTTATAATTGTACAGTTAGAAGCAACCAGATGTTAGATGGTGAATTTGTTCAATAAATTTTGCTTTATTCACCTTTTAGTGACGGTACTTTAGATGACTGTATCATAGGGATATGATCATTAATGTTAATTAAAAATAGGATCCAAATTTGTTTGTGAAGCATAATTCCAACATGGGGTAAATTTATATATTTCCAAGTTGGAGGGTTATATGACAAAGTGTTATCTGTGAGATCAAATTAGAATTGTTTGATGGAAATCAGTAAATCTGGGAATTTAATATCTCTTATAGTGAACATGTATTGATTTGACCAGGGAAGGAAAACTACAGTATTTTAAAAAGCTACATCCCTTTGTAGCCACATCTGGAGTCTTCCTGGCTGTATGGCAGGAAGGCTGTGTGTCTGACCTCTAGGCAACAGAGGCACCAAGTGGCTTTGCTCTGTCTTGAGCTCTACCACCCACATTTGTCTGGATGCCGGGTTTGAGCATCTGCCCTGTGCCCTCCCGATAGGCATTTTAGAGACCTGGCCTGACCTGGCCATGGGTGCTGTGTAAAGTGGAGACCTGCAGTCCTTGCCAGTGGCTAACTGGGTGGGTAGCACAGGTGCTCTGATGTCAAGCTGGGAAGACCTGGAAACATTCCCTGAAGTTTCTCTTGGTTTTAGCCAATGTTCTGAGAATGAAACCCAACCTGCATGGTTCCTGAAATGCTTTTCATAGTTGTTAGTAAGCTCTGGATTTTCTTTAGAAGCCAGTATGCGTTTGACCCTTGGCCATCTCTGACAGAAGCACGGGTATACGTGCACACACACACGTTACCACCACCTCCCCTAAGCGAGCAGGTGGGGTCTGATGTCTTGGGTTAGGAAGTGCTGGTCTGTTCTTGTCCTTCCTGCCAGCATTGTCCAGTTCACTGTGCAAAGGGCATTTAGATGGCCTTGTCCTGGGGTCAGGGTTGACAGGGACATTTGCTGTGGTTCAGGGGCTTCCTGTGCAGCCCACAGGCGTTGGACCCAAGCGCCACCTAGGGAGCAGGGGAACAGGCTTCCGGGTACCCCCTGGTGCAGGCTATTCTGAGATCAGAGATCTGACAGGTGAATGGGGCTGTCCAGTGCCCCATGGTAGAGGAGAGTTGCTGAGGGACAGCAGTGGGGAAACTGTTGGGGAATCTTAGGCAGGACATGTTGTGTCTTGCATGGCTTTTCCTAGCACCCCAGTAATTAATTATGAGGTACCTTGGTCTGGGGCTCCTGCCCCTGGCGGCGGCCAGCTATATAAGCAGCAACCGCTCTTGGTCCCTCATGGCACCTTTTGCCTTAGTAGGTACCAGTGTCTTTTAGCCCCTTTGCTGTGCTCTTAGCATCTCCCCTCATCCTGCCTCCACCCCGAGCCGGTGCCAGGTCTGTGGTATTGAGTTGAGTGAGAGAGAAGGCGGCGGACTGTTGGTAATGATTCCAGAGTGGAGAGAATAGGGGCAGTGTTCCTGGGGAGAGCCCTCCGCCTGCCCGCCCGGGTGCTCAGTCTGATGAGTCATGAGCCGTGTGGGGCTTCAGAAGGCTGGAGAGGCTTTGGGGCGGTGGTGGGGGTGCCACCAGCAGATGGCAAGTCTCCAGGGCCACATGGGCGTGTGTCCCCGCCAGCTCTCAGGGGAAGTCACGTTGTGTTAATTGTTGGTTGCTTTGAGAGTACTTGAAAGGAGCCTGCAAGGCTGGATGCCTGAGGCACCTTTGCAGTTTTTCTCCCTGTGTTTTTGGTTTTACCTTGAACTTTGGTGAGTTGCCTGCAGTTCTCACACTGTCTCAGAAGAACTGGCCATCGTGGCCAGGCTATGGACCCTGTGGACCGTTCACTTCACTGTACTGCCCTGGCCTCCTGGGGTAGCGAGCAGCTGCTGCAGAAGGACAGGGCAAGGTCGTCTGGTTGTGCCATCTCCCCTTGCCTCTTGGGGCAGCCCATCCCAGGTCCCTCTTGGGGGCACAGGATTCACTGGTAGCCTGCTGGCTGCTTGCAGCTCTTCTCAGTGGGGCGGCTTTGGGTATGGCGAACGCCCTCTTCCACTGCCACCTGTTTCCAGCCCATTAAAGGATGCTTGTGGGGAATGAGAAAAGGTCCAGGTACTCAAGTCAGACTGGGTCACCATGGCCACTGGGCAGTGTACCCCCTTCCCGCTGGCCTTTCAGGTGTATCCAGGCCCCCCACCTCCAACCCTGGGCTTCAGATCTTCACGGAGCACTGGTTGGCTCTGATCAGGGTACTGACCCTTGGGGGACTGTGCCTGCTCATTTCTGCAGGAAGTGACAGGACCGGTACCTGAAAGCAAGGCTCTGGCTCCAGGCCTCCCAGAGTCTGTTAGATCTTGCCCCTGCTGTGTACTTTGGCCTAGTTAGATGGATGTACCTCTGCTACCAGGCATTGGACACTGGCTGGTCAGCCGTGGTTATTGCCACCCTGGATCACATGGAGGTGCCCTGTAGACCTCTACTTTCCATTCTCCAGTGCTAGGACAGGCACACAGTATTCTGTAGCCCTGGTCTGTCTTCCTTTCCTTAGCAACACTGCCTCCTTGGCCATTTGTTGACCTCCCCATCCCCTGACTTCCATATGCAAAGTTTCCAGTAATTAGTCTGAACTCGTTACTTAAGATTCCCTGTGTATGTGTGCAGTTGTGCCCACGCATGGTGATGGAGGAGGTGGCCCACATCCTTCAAGGCACAGCTCACCCAACATCTCTGAGTGGTGGCAGATGAGACTGCCATTGTGTCCTTGTCACGCCCTTGAGTCCTTCTAGAAGAGCCACTATTTTCTTTTGCCTCGCTGAGCTGTGCATAGCCCACTGTGTCAGCCTTGGTAAGGCCCCCTCTTGCCCTGGGGTGTGGTGGGTATACTGGGAGCACTGGTTCTGGGTGGGGGTGCATGAAGGCAGCGTGGTGTTGAGTGTCCGGAGGCTCCCATCAGAGTCTAAGTGAGGTGAGAGCCCAAGTGAGTTTCCGTGGTTGAAAGGGGCAGAAGAGTGCAGGCCACTGTCCCCCAGACACTAGAGCAAGTGGAGGAGAGAGAGGCGGCAAAGCAGGGGCTGCCCAGAGGCTGCCTAGGTGGGGCTGAATAGAGAAGGCCTGCCATGCCCCAGAAGGGTGGGGAGGCAAGAGGGCCAGGATGGCAGGGTGGAGGGAGCCATGGGGTGCTGGGCCCAGCAGTGGAGGTATGCTCAGGGTACAGGCCCCACCCCGGCACTCCCCATCTGCCAGGGTGGACTGGAGCCATGCTAGTGGTCTCTGCTGCAGACATGACTTGTCTGTCTGTCTGACCCCAGTGTGTCCACTGCAGTGGGGCCTTTCGCAGGTTCTCATTTGACCCTCTGGGGTGAGTCATTCCATGTCCAGTCAGCCAGCCGTAAGCATTCCAAGTCCTTACCTCCTGCAGGATATGACAGGTCCTAAGGAGCGCACAGGCGACAGGCCTTGCTTCCAGGAAAGCACAGCAGGCAGATGTCCTGCCCTGGTTGGGCAGCTGAGAAGGAGCCCAGCTCTACTTCCATTCTTGAGGTGGGGGGGGGCTCCCAAAGAGGTTGCAAGTAAGAGCTGGCCAGAGGAACCTGGGTCACCCTCTGAGGATGCCTACAGGATCCCCAAAGGAAAGGAGAATTTTCTGTCAGCATCAAGAAACTCTCCCTGCATCCCAGGAAACACAGTGGCTTTGGCCCTGGAGGGTATGGGCTTTCCAGAGTCTTCCCGCTTCTGCATCCGAGTGGGTGGTTGCCATGGGAACCCCTGGTTACTTCAGGTGCTGTGTGACTTGGGCAAGATGCTGAGAGAGGGCAAGGGAGGAACATGTCAGACCAGGAGTTAGGTGGGGTTCACAGGGGAGTGTTAGACTGCTTTGTGGACACATTTGGATGGGGGCCTGGGGCCTCAGCATCAAAGCTTTTTCTCTCCTATTCCTGGTTTTAGAGCAAGGCTGCCCACCAGGGATCCACCCCACCCCACCCCAATCCTTGACAGGAATAAGTCCTGTGCATGCCCTTTCTAGCCCGTGCTCCCCACCTGCAGTTCCCGGCCATGCAGGCTGTTTGTCGCCCACCTCCTGTCACCCTCCCATCTGTGCTGCCTGACAGCCTCCTGCTGTTCTTCCTCTCTCCAGATGGCCCACTCCCTGCCCTCAGATGCCTGCCCTTCTGACCTGGGCCTCTCCCGTGGTCATTGAGCTGTTCTGACGTGGCCTCTCCGGGAGGCCACGTCAGAACCACGGGCTCACATTCAGGTTTTTCAGGCAGAAGCCCCCAGCTGACCCTCTGTGGCTCCCCCAGCACCTTTGACCATCCTGCACTGGCCCTCACACCCCTGGAGCTGCTGTGTGCTTATTACTGAGCACTTTCCCTTCTAGATGTGGCCATGCTTGGGACTGCTAGAGGGAGCTGCCTGCTGTGGGTGTTGGGTGTGTCCCTGCTCTGATGAGGAACTGTCCCCAAGGTGCCCAGAGGTAACCCTGCCACTTGAGACTGCTTCTCTTCCCCTTTTCACAGCAGAGGAAGCTGAAGCTCACCAGTTCAGTGGCTTTTTCTTCACAATTGTTTCAAAGTGCAGTGGTGTTAGCGCAGTTGACTTATCATCAGCCCCTACAGGAAACCTTCCTTGACCTTGTCCCTGTTCCTCTGAAGTTTGGTGAGATGACGCAAGTCTTTGTCTTACTTTTAGGATTGCAGTGATAACAAATGACACATAGTCATGGACCTCTGAGTAGAACCTGGAATCTGCACAGATTTCATCTGTAGATCTGGAAGGCCCTGGACCCACACCTTCCTCATGCCCACACAGGGTGTATGCACGTCTGCTTTCCTAAGTCTCTCCTCTGGGCATCTCTGCAGCCAGGCCTTCTCGGAAGTGGCTTGTGGCAGCTGCCCAGGGAGCTGGTACCTCCTTGGGCCTTGGCCAAAGGCTCCAGGCTCATGCCTCAGAGAGAAGGGCTGGCTTCATGGGGTACTCAATCTGTGCTGGTCTTATTCCCCGATGTCCTGAGCATCATAGCAGCTGTTCAGAGCTGTAGAGTGTGTTAGAGTCTGCAGGATACCATTGTCCCATCATGAGTCTTAGAGACTTGCCAAGGTCACAGCTAGAGCCGGTTGACACATGTCCTCCAGTATATAGCTAATTGGAAGGTATTCAAGGACATCAAACTACCTCCCAGTGTAGCCTATGCTTGATCCATGAGGACTTCCTCTCATTGCTGGTGGGGTTCAGATGTGGTTTGGTCGGTCTTTAAATCCTGTGAGCTGGCTTCTCCCAAGTAAGCAAGAAAGGATTTCAGCAGTGCCTGTCTCCAAGATGCATGAGTGTAATACGGTAGCTGTGAGGTCCGGCAGGGAGACCTGCACAACCTGGTGTCTTCACAAATTTTTCTGAATACTGAACTCCTCTTTCTCATGGAATGCTTAAAGAATGCTTTTTGGTAATACCCTTTCATTAATATATAAAGTTCTAGGTCAGAAGTTGTTTTGAGGGATGCTGTTTTTGGATTGGGAAGAAATGAATATAGAAAGAATGCAGCTTCAGGCTTAAAAAAGAATCCATGCAGACTTTGTAGAAATTTGACTCAAGTCTTCCTACCTTATTGTTGAAGAGGATGCACACAGAGTATTTTGGGCTTGGGGAATTCTTAGCCTCTTGCAGTGGAGGCTGCTAGTTGCCATCTGGGGAGAAGGATGGAGGTAAAGGAAACACTCAGACTCTGAGATGTGTTTTCCCTTGTCAGCACAAAAAATATCCTGGGCCTCAGCCAGGGCAGGGGAGAAGGGAGAAGGTTGGGGTGGAGAAGTGGGATCATTTGGGAGCCAACAGCTGTTCTCCTACCAACAGCTCTTGAAGCCCAAAGACCTCAGGGTGGACTGAGATCCACATTTTAACGCCGAGACCCCAGGCTGCAGACAGGGAAGATGGTGGCCCTGGTTTATATGGTGGGTCAGTGCCAGAACCCTGACCCCACAGTCTGCTGCTCTCTTTGAAGCATTATGGTTTTTAAAGTTCTTATCCCAGCCTCGTGTTCCTCGGAGCCATAGGATTGACAGCTGCCATGGATTATGTACTTCTTCATTATACAAAGCAAAGTCATGGCTCCTCGTGTACATTAGCTTATGTAATGGCATGGTCTCCTTTGAGGGAACTGAGAGCCCCCAGCTGCCCTCCAAGAGTCCTCCGGGGCTTCCCATCACCCGAGAACTCCAGCTTCCAGTTGCTTGCAGGCTCTGCACAGCCTGCCTCTGGCTCCTTGTCCTCTGCCTCCAGCCTACGCTGGCCTCGCTGCTGCTGAGACCGCCGAGACCCGCACCCACTGCCCTGCTCTCCTCTGCTCAGAACTGGCTCCCCAGGTCTCTCCAGTTCCTTCTCATTTAGATCGCAGCTGAGATGTTGTTTCCTTAGTGAGGCCTCATGTTTGCCAGGGCCCCTGTCATAAGCGCCACAAAGCACCTTAAACAGCAGACATGCATTTATTGTCTCGCAGTTCTGGAGAATGGAAGTCTGAGGTCAAGGTGTGGGCAGCGTTGCTTCCTCCTGAGGCTGTGAGGAAGAATTTGTTGCAGCCCTGTCCCTGCTCTGCCCGTGCTTTGCTGACGATCTTCGGCCTTCCTGGATTTGTGGATGTGTCACCCTCATTTCCGCCTTCACCTCCGTGGTGTTCTCGCTGTGCGTCCTCTATCCAGATGTCCTTTTGGCAAGGACACCAGTCATGTTGGATAAAGGGCCACCCTACTCCAGGATGACCTCATCTTAATTAACTATGGCTACACTGGGCACAATGTCACTCGCCAGAGTTACTGAATGGGTGAACAGAGGAACGAAAACAGCCCCAGGAAGGAGAGCTTGGTCTCGGCTAAACCTGAACAGAATAAAGAGCAGCTTTTGCGGGCAATTTGTGAAGCAGCAGTGCTTCCTTTTTTTCGAATCTTAGATAAAGGGTGGAAGCAGGCAGGGCTGCTGTTGCTGCATGCGTGATATTTTCACAGCTGTGGAGCGGGGCACATGTAGCCTCGTGGTGTTCCGCATGCTCTCCAGTCCGCTGTGCAGGGTGTATGCACTCAGCCTGCTTTTTACCCTCGCTTGCCACATCTGCCGAGCCAGCACGGGAGTCATGGGGGTTGCACACAGCACCAAGCAGCTCTAGTGTGACTCTGAGCCAGGGCTCATGGGAAGTCCCCATGGAAAGGGTGGGGAGGCAGGAAGGGCAGCAGCTGCCTCCGAGGTCACCTGTCTGGAGCTCAGAGAGAAATCTACACCTTGCCACAGCTCACCTGTCACTTTTGCTGTTCAGGTGTGCTGAGGAAGCCAGTCTCTTGGAGACTGCCAGTCTCTTGGAGACTGTCGTTCCCTCTGTTACCCTCTGTCTTTGTCCACTGCCTTGGGTTTGGGTGAGTCCTTGTCTGGTGACTGACCCTTGTTATGCTTGACTCTAGATGGACAAACCAAAGGCCAAGTGTTCACTATACTGTTAGGGGGACAAGATTTGGCCTGAGAAGTTGTGTCAGTGATCAAGGGGTGGCCCCTTCCCCTCCCTCTTCTGTGGTTGCCGTGGGGGCTATGGCACCTTTAGTCCCTAGCAATCGTGGCCTGCTAGCTGCTGGAAAGCCTCTGGGCCTCTCTGATGCCCGGTGGGCCACATGTGCTGTGCAAGGACATGTTCAAGGTCTGGAACTGGGCGGGCTCCAGTGTCCTTACTTGCTCTTTGGTCTAGAGACTCCTGGGTATTTCTTCTCTACCAGACCAAGAATATCTGCAATTTATTCCTGAGGCCACTTGGGACTTGCAGAATTCATTGACTGGGCTCTTCTCCAGCAAGCCCCTTGGAGCACCCCACACCCTAGTCCAGCACTGGGGTTCCAACCTGGTTGGTGGTGGCGAGAGCAGGGTGCTGAAGAACAGTGAGGTGGTGACTGTAGGGAAGGAAGTGGGTAAGAATTTGTGCTCAGAGAACATCGGGACCTGCCCTTTCCTAGCAGTGACCTTTTTTGAGTTACCAAATCTCTGCCAGTCCATGTTTTCTCAATGCAAGAAGGGGAAAACATTTGTTTGGAGAAGTGGTTTATGGGGGACTTGGCCAAGATCCCCAACTACCTGTATGAGGAGTATGGAGCAAAGGTGAAATAAGAAACAGAGACAGGTTTAGTAATGCATTTTGTGGGGCTGGGAGGTCCATGCCTCAGAATGGGCAAAGACCCAGATATTCCAAACCAGCTACTGTTTTTGTTTGGTGTGTACAGTGCAGTGGGTGTATGCAATGGTAGGAGGGGTTAGTGGAAGATTCAGTGGTCAATACTCAATGGATAATCCTGGGATGTCTCAAGAGAGTAGAGAGAGAGAGATCTTGCTCTGGAATGTTCTTTTTCATCTTAGTAGTCTTAGGCAATGGGAGAGGATGGCCCATCCCAAGAGTTAATTGAAAATCTGGAAAGGGTGATACCATAATCCAAGCCTCCATTTATGCCGTAGGGAAGTATGCAGAATTAACCATTGTGAGTTCGTGGTCTCCAGTAATGGTTGTGTAAGTGCATGGTACTTACTGAATGGATCAGTGGGTGGAAGGATGGATGGGTGGGTGGGTGGGAGGTGTGAGCTTCTCTAGCCTCAGGGAACCAGTTCAATTCAGTGCAAGCTTGCTGGCCGTTGGCACAAGTGGGCACCTTTCTGTGCCACACCAGGCTACAAGGAAGGAACAAGATATAGTCCTCACCTTGGGCTGAGGGAGGACTCTGCTGCTTACAGTAGGGCAAGCTCTGTCAGGCCAGGCTGCTTCAGTCCTGACTGAGGTATCGAGAAGGTTTGCAGAACCTGAAAGGCAGAGGACGGTGGCTGAGGAGGAATTAGAGGGGTGGAAAGCAGGGCAGGCTGGTGCCCACCCAAGGGCCCGAGCTGGACCAGGTGCTTTGCTTAGCGCCGCCAGCACTGTATGGTCAGATGCTGGGGAGGTGCTGTGGTTCAGACGGGTTGAAAGTAACTGAGCAAAGGTCCAGGCACTGCCACACAGCCTGGCGTCCCTCATGGTCCCCAGTCCTGGAGACCAGAGTCCTGTGGTCCCCACTAGCATGGGACCCTAGGGAGAGATGCCTTGCCTTGAAAGTCCTTGAGATGCTGAAAGGAGGTAACATTTTGAAGTTCCTTGAGCTGGGCCTGGCGTACAGCAGGTGCTCAGTGTATATGTCAGATACTGGCTGGATTTGAACCTGGGCCTTTCTGACTTTAAAGGTGTGCTTTTCCTACTTTCTGTTCACTCGGTAATTTGGAAATCTTAAGACATTTCACTGGTCGAGATTCCAGAGCACACAGCATGAGGAGCCTCCCTTTCCCTGAGGCCTGCAAGCGTTTGATTTTCATCCTGGGTTGAGGATGGCTGCTGCTCCCCCTGGTTCCTTGGAAGTGCCCCAGAATATGCTGTGCACACAGGAGGTGCTTGAGTGAGCCTTTTCTCCATGGCTCTCTGTACTTGGAGCCCTGCTTCTTCTCGGAGATTGATTCCCAAGCTTTTGGATGACAGCATAGTGTTCCACCATGTGTATGCCATGAGTAATTCCACCTGCCCCTTCTTGATGGGCTTGGTTTATTAATTTTTGTGATTACAAAGATCGCTCCAAGTGTTCAACACTGATGGGCTGGATTGGCCCAGAACCCAGGAGCTAGATATGCTCAGCGATACTTCCCAACCCTTCCTGCCACTGGCTTTCAGCTGGTGCTATGTTGAAAGCTCTGCTGCTTCCTGCTGAGATTTCAGAATTGCTCCCTCTTCCCGGAGCTGTGGCCGATGCTGGTTGGGGATTCTGTGTGTTCAGGGAGGCACTGGCGGAGGCACCTGTCCCTGTCTTGTGGGTGGGCAGGAACCAGCCCCTCAGACCATATGTTGGGCCACACTGTAGCTCCCTGTCACCTTGGGGGAAGGTGCCTGCCCAGCTGTGCCACCAGCCCCTGCTCTTTCTAAAGAAAGCAAGGCGATTAGGAAATCCTGTCCTGGAACACGGGGCTGGGTGTAGGGGTGGCCATCACCTGTGCTTGCTGGTTATACGAGCTCAGCTTGGTGGTTTTGTTTCCTGACCGCATCTGTAAATGGTCACTGTGACCCCTGCCTGCAGAGGACATGAATGTGTGTGATCTGCTCAGTTCCATACCTGCTAAGGGTCCTGGTGGCTGGGGGGAATTGTTAGGATCGTGCTGGTGGAGAGGCAAGTAAGACTGGGAAGCATTCCGTTTTAGCTGGAGACAGTCCACCCTCCTCAGATCCTGGGAGACACTCTGTGAACTGACATCTGTGTCCTGGGCTCTGTTATAGAGTGTGCGGACTATTGCCCGGCCCCTCGCCTGGGCTGGAGATGGCTGTAGGAAGGATGTGTCTTTATCATCGCTTTGCAGGTGAGGAAACAGTTGTGGGGGCGAGGGCCATTCCCTCCCCAGGTCTGCACGGCAGGACACTCAGCCCTGCCCTATGACCCCTTCTGCCTGAGGAGTGGGGTGGCCTCCACTTGGGTGGCTCAGGAAGACGAGTTGGCAAATCTCAGAGCAAGGAGTGCTGGGGGCAAGAGGACCCTGCGGTTTCCTCCCCAGTTTGGCAGTGGGAGCTCGCACCGCCCCCCTCCACATGCACACAGTACAGCTGACTTTGTTGTGTGGCCTTTGACTTCCCTCTGTGTAGCTCCAGACCTGCCAGCCTCTCCTCCATCCCTTCCCTTTCCTTTTTCCAGCAGCCTGTGATTTGTGCTTTCCCCTTAGGACAGGAAGAGACGTGCCTGGCGACAGAGGGAGGGTTTAGTTCCCATCGGCTCTGTCTCAGGCCCAAGGGCACCACAATGAACAATAGTAGAGTTGGAGCAGCCTGCTTGGCCAGGGCACGTGCAATCGAGGGCCTCCGCAGGCCGACTGAGAGGCCTGTGGGCTGCTTTTCTGTGTGCGGGGGCATAGCTGGGTTCATGGTTCACTCTGTCCACAGTTTCTGCCTTCTGATCCTAAAGGATTGGGCAAGTGATCTTCCTTACAGGATAAGTCCCTGCTTCCCTGTTTCATCTGAATAATAAATTATAATTTAAAACGTCTAGCTGGGCTGGGCACAGTGGCACACACCTATGATCCCAGCACTGGGAGGCAGAGACAGGAGGACCACAAGTTCAAGGCCAGCCTGGGCTGCATAGGAAGATCTTGTCTAAAACAAAACAAAACAAAACAAAACAAAACAAAACAAAAACAAAGGACAACCTCCAAACCCCAAGTGCTTTAACTTTGCTTTAACTTACTTTTCTCCCCTAATTTTCAACCTTTCCATACTCATTTCAACAAATGAAAGTAGAAAAACCTTGGGGTTAGGGAAACCTGTCTTATCAGTGAGGCTAGACGAGGCAGTTATTTTCAACAGTGACCCAAATCCTGGTAGCTTAAACCAGTAGTTACCTCACTCACGCAGTCTGTCCACGGGGCCAGTGGGGGCCCGGTCCATCATACCCAGTGTGAGCATCTTCTCTCTCAGAGGTTGCTGGGCTGGTGCCAGGGAAGAGCGAGCCCAGAGACTCTCACACCTGTCATTAAGGGCTCTGCTCGAGAAGTGACAGGGCCACTATCTGCTATAGGTCACTGGCCAGGACTAGTCTTACTTAACAGAGAGTCAGGAGGTGCAGCCATGCCTTGTGTCCAGGAAAGGGCTCCTGTCCTCACAGTCCCTCCAGTGCCCCATTCCTTATTTCCCCAGAAAACGCTGTTTTGCAGGACTGTATTACAAGTTCACACACCTCTGTTTCCTCTGAGGCCTCTTGGCTTCATCTCAGTGGCTCTTGTTAAGTCCCTGTGATGGCTGTGCTGTTGCCACGAGCCTGCTTTGTGATATGGGTCTTCTCTCTCGTCCATGTGGCCTTTGACTGCACTTCCTTGCCTTAGGCCAGCATCCCAGGAACAGGCTGTGTGTCAGGGGACATAGGTGTGCTTACCCTTTTCGTCTGCTCTTGAACCTGCTCTCCAGCCCTGGGCACAGCCAAGCCTTCCTCAGCTCCTGAAAACATGGGTTCAGTCCCCTTTTTAAGGGGCCATGCTTGCTGGGTGGCTCTGGAGCCTTTGAAATAAAGTTGGCTCACAAGGCACCATCATCATCAGGCCATTGAATCACCTTGACCCTTCATCTTTTAGGTGTGAAGAGTTAGCCAAGCTGTTCTTGCTTTTTGTTACCCCATTAATTGGAAAGCAGTTACTGATAAACCGGGGAAGCAGTCAGGGAGGGTGTGTAACAGTCTTCTTCCCTGGTCTGGGCTACTGTCCGTGGCCCAGTCTGCTGGTCTTGGTGGCCAGGCGCAGGTGTCCTGCTCCTTTGGGAGTGGAGAGTTGCATGTGCAGAAAACCTCCCTCTCCTTCCTGAGCTCTCTTTGGAATAAAGTCCTGGAAGGATGCACCCTGGCACCGACTCTGCAGAGGCTGCTGTCTGTGAGTTTTTCCATGCAGTAGTCAGCCCTAACTTCGCCTTCCAGAGATCTGTGTGTGCCTTCGAGGCTGTGAACTTAGGCATGATGGTTCTGTCCTGAATGCTTGGACCTTTGGAGGGCAAGAGGTATATATCAGACCTACACCTTGTCACCTTCTCATATGGTGATTTGTTTTACCTATGGCCGAGGCAAAACTTCTGACATGGTGGTGTCTGTTTGAAGCCACAGCTGAAAACATTTCATTCCACAGGGTGCATCAGGGAAGCAGGAGGCAGAGAAGCCCGAGGCACCTGGGATGCCTCTTGGTGTGGAGTAATGATCTGGCCTTGGCAGGAAAGAGACTTGGGTTTCCCACGCTGCTTCAGCTGTAGCTTTTTGGCTGTTCAAGAAAGCTGGATTTCCATGGTACTATAACTCCATGCCCTCAGGTATGGGCAATCCCTGTGACTCTGTTTCCTTATCTGTGCCCCATGGAGTCAGTGTTTGTTAGCATAGTGTGTAACCCAAAATAAGCACTTCACAAAGTCTGGTTGTCATCCCCACAGGACAGCAGGTTTTGGTGTGGCAGTATGCACTTGGAGGCCTCTGCTGTCAGCCAGTAGAAGCAACAAAGCTTTGCAGATTCATGTTCTGGCCTGTGTTGAACTGTCGTTGGCTCAATACCAGGGAGGTTCCCTCATCAGTAGGAATATGAATAGCAAGGAGAGGGAAATACCGTAGTTGACATTTACTGTGTGCGAGGTACTGGTTAGTAATGCATGCGAAACATTGAGACCTCCTGGCCTCTTTTAATTGCTCTGCCCCTCTCCTGGGCTCTGCCTCAGTCTCTCGTGAGGATCTCAGGAGTCCCTGCGTGCCACAGGTTCGAAGCAAAACCTGGCACAGAGTAAGTACATGAGAGCTTTGCACCAGAGCTCTGCTGGTGAGGCTTCGTGCTTCAGAGATGAAGTCAAGGTTCTGAGAAGGTGCCAGCCCTGCAGGCGTCCTTGCACCTCCCTTCTAGTCGCAGCTCTGTGAGCCTGTCGTGGCAGCCTGTGCGGGCAGTTCAGGAAGCTGTAGGTTTTGTGCATCAGCCCTGTACTTCCTTGATCCTGTGATACCACAGGCTTGGTGGTGAGGGACTCCAAAGCCAGAGGCAATGAGCAACCACACCTTGGGGGTGCGAGGCACTTGCCTAGGTCCCATGGAAACAGTGACTAGAAACAATGAGTTAAGGAGGTGGCTGTGTATTCGGAAGTCATGGTGCAATGCTGGGGGGAGGAACCAAGGCATCCGGGGACATAGGTGAGATGAGGGTCATAAATGCTTCCTGTTGGGGAGGGGTGAGTTGAGAAGTGTGAAAAAAGGATTGAACTTTTGCTCTCGGAATCAAACAGCCCTGTGAGGTGTAGGGAGGAGTCCCTGGTGTCCCCATTTCATGAATGTGGAAACTGCTGTGGAGTGGTTAAATGATCTTCCCCAGCCGAGACATAGCAGCAGGGCTGGGTGGTTTTCAGGCCTGGCTTCCCCACCCCTCTCTGGTTCCAGATGCAGGGGACAGTGTTGGCCAGGCTCACCTTGGTTAATGGGCTGGCTATGATTGGGTTAATTATTTTGGAAGTCAGAGGTCACCCTTGGGCCACTGGAGTTTACAGTCCCTTTGTCCCGTCTCCTCCCAGCACCCCTCTCCCACAAGCCTTGCTGCTTTGTGACTGAGGAAACACTGGCCCCTTGTTCTCTCCAAATTCTGAACCTTGCATGCTGCACAGAGCAGCGTCTAGCATTGGCCTCCCAGGATGGCGTGACTTGGAAACAGACTGCCCACGGACCTCCTCTGGCCTCAGCGGGCGGCCCTTTCATCGACACATCCTCACTCCTTGCTGAGAGGGATGAAGCAGATCCCTTCTCCAGAAAAGAACAAGAAGTCCCTGGAAATGTTCTCTTTCCTGAGGGCAGAGTGTGGTCAGAAAAACAGAATGACAAACTCGAGTCACTTGCTTATACCTCGGTCCCCGCCCGCAGCCTGTCTGGAGCCCTCTGCAGTATCCTCTCTTCTGGCGCATCCTTCCCTTAGAGTTCTGAGTCCTGGCTTGTGCAATATCCTCTCTCCTTGGGGTCCCCTCCCCTGCAGCCAGGCCGACTCCCCTGAGGCGCTGTCTGCTCGCATGGAAGCCTGACCTCCTCCTTGCCAGCCAGTGAGGAGACTGGTGCTCCTGTGAGATGTTTTCAGGAGACCAGTCTTTCCGAGTGAGGTGTCACATCTGGCTACTCAGGAAAATGAGGTGCCTAAAGAGCCTTTAGAGCCACAGTGACCCCGTTTACTGCCTGCAAAGATGCTGCAGCAGAGATGGCAGCCAGATAGTGGCTGGGTCTGGTGCATGTCCCGAGTTGCTGTTCTCATGAAAGGGCTTTGCTGGCATAAAAATGCTTGGAAAATACACAGAGAAAAGTGGCCGGCTTCCAGATCTCTGCTGTTTACCTTTAGCAGCGTGGCCAGGAACGCAGAGAGCTTATTTTCCAAACAGCCTACGGTTGTCAGGTCTGCATGCCTTAGGCTGATGCCAGAGGTTCCCTCTGCCCACCTCCTTCCCAAATCCTCAGGGGACCTCCCGGCTCCACCCTCACTGATTTCTTCCTTTTCTTTTGTTTTTTTGAGACAGGGTCTCACTATATATTTCAGACTGGTCTTGAACTGTGTAGCTCAGGCTGGCCTTGAACTTATGGTGATCTTCCTGTCTCAGCTTCCTGAATGCTGGGATTTAACAGGTGTGTGTTACCATGCCTCTCGGGCTAATTTCTGTCTCCGGTGCTGCAGAGGACCCGGGGAGTTGTCTCTGGAGATGTGGGTGACAGGTGTGGCCATGCCAGCCCTGTGTTTGTGCCCCCATCACTGTATTTGTAACTGCCTTGGTCTGGGAACATTGACCTCCTGGTGTGGTGCCTGGCATAGTGCAGCACAGCAGGAAGGGTTGGCATCCATGGCACCTTGAGAGTCCCCTCTTCTCTCTGTCTCTTTGCTCTGGCTTTTCTACCTTGCTTTGGAGTCTGCTGTTTTTTTTTGTGGGGCGGGGGGGAGTTTGGATCCAAATGTACTGTAATATAGAGCCTGCAAATTGAGCCAGAAAGGCCCTGGAAGTTTTCTCTTTCTACTCGAGGGGAAACTGAAGCCAAAGGAATGGCAAACCCAGGTCTGCTGGCAGCACGGCTGGAGCTGATGCAGGGGACTCCACTGCTTGCTGCCCGTCTCTCCCTGTTGCTTGGTTTGGTTGTCCGTTTCCCATCCTGGGTTCCCGGTCTGGAAGGGAGAGGGCTGTCACCAGCGCCTGGGCTCGCTGTGAGGGTGAACATGTGTCAGGTCTCAGGAAGACACTGGGGCACCCCACTTCTGTCCTCATCTGGGACCCAGGAGGCACGGGTAGTGCCTCAGCCATCTGGGTCTTGCTGTTTTGTTTTGTATTGTACACAGCCTTGTCACCATGGGGAGAGAAGTGTGTTCTTCAGTCTCCTTGTGAGGTCTCTGGGTTTATTTTTTTCCCCTTAAATAAGGGAGATCCCTTAACATTTTCCCTGGCAAACAACAAAAAAAGAGGAGCTAAAAAGATTAGCAGGGAAGAACTGGTATGTTCTGAGAAGGTTTAAAATAATCCCTTAGGTGTGCCTGGATATGGGCAGGGCCTGAGGAGCTCTGGAGGAGCAGAGTACCTCAGGGTGGACAAGCAGTGGTGAGCTGTCACCACCCTGAGGCCTGGGGACAAAAGGACCAAAAGTGTAACTGGAGCCATGGAGATAACTGTCTTGGGAGAGGGGCTGTGGCCGCTGACAGAAATGCAACAGGTGGCAGCCGGGGATCACGAGCGCGAAGACCGGGGATAAACGCCCAGCTGCTCCCTCCCTCCTTCCCATCTTCTGCTGTTGTCCTAGCTCGGTCAGTGGCTTGGCCTCTCAGGATACCGAGTGGGCACCAGGCCAGAGAAGGGGCCTGGGTAGGTGGACAGACTGAATGCCAAGCACTGTGTTAGGTCCCATTTGCATCCTGGCGCCTCTGCTGCCTCTTACTGAGGACCCGGGTAGGTGTTCAGTCACCGTTCTCTACTCTTCTCATTGTAAAATCATTTCTCACCGTGGCTGGAAATAAAACAGCACAAGCACATGTGAGCTCTGAGCATCATGCCTGCTGCCAGCGATCACTTGTAGCAGTCATTGGATGTCTTTGCTGACAGCGGACAGAAAGCCTTGAATCCTGGAGGGAGGTGCACTTGGGCAGGGATGAGATAGGGCGGGGTTCATGGCCTTTCTGGCCCCTGCTGAGGCCATGCGGGGGGTCAGCCAGGTGCCAGGCTGGCGCCACAGCCTCCATGGGACAGGCCTCGCAGGTGGTAGTGGCCGTGTGCTGGCGGCAGACATCTGGCCGTTCAGGAAGCATGGTGTCAGGCTGCCCTGGCTGTTGGCAGGTGTTCCTGGCTTGGGATCAGGTGATGCCGACTCTCAGCCAGCAGCTCTGGCTCCCTTGGGGCCTAATCTCCCCAACCCCAGGTTCTTGAAAAAATAAACACACTGCCCCGTAGAGCCGAATGCGCAGCACTGCCCGATTGCAGGCAGTCTTTTTCTTCTCTGCGGCTCTTTATGAGTCCATGTCCCAGCCCAGTGCAGGTCTGGCTGGGCTTGTCAGGACCACGGCTTTGCTGAGTGAGAGTTTTTGTGCTTTCAAAGAGTATTCACTCAAATTCAGGGTCAGGTTAGACTCTGTGATTTTACTTAACATCTCTGAGCCCAGTTTCTCTAGGTTGTTGGGCAGATGAGATACATTCAGTAAATGCTTTTCTGTGCAACTGTTTTATAGCATTGCTTGCTTATATGTTTTCTGCTCCTGGGTGGCATGAGGTAGGGGGGCCAGAAGTGCCAATGTGGGGCCTACCATCAGGGAGTTAGGGAGATGAGCTGTCAGTCCTGCCCACATTTTGTACAAGGGTGGTGAAGGGATTCAGTTTTGCACTTGGAGCATTGGGATCCCGGGACCCTTGAACTGTCCTGCCCTGGTGGAGAGTCTGGGGTGCTTACCCCTCCCGATGTGCTTCAGGGGCTCAGGGTAGTCTGCAGAAGGGGCAGCAGATGCAGGTGCTAAAGTTATTGCTCTTGTCTTTGTTCCCGCCTCGCAGCTGAATCTCAGCCGACCGATTGAGGAGCAAGGCCCCCTGGACGTCATCATTCACAAGCTGACCGATGTCATCCTCGAAGCTGACCAGAATGACAGCCAGTCCCTGGAGCTGGTGCACAGGTTCCAGGTGAATGAAGACGGCTGCTGGCTGTGGGACCTGTAGGAGGCAGAGGGGAGGCCTGGGAATTGCCAGAAGTTACAGACAGAGCTGTAGCCACTGTCTCAATATGCCATCCGCAGACGTGGCTCTGCCACTGGCAAGATGTGGCTTCCTGGCAAGTGCTTCTCAGCCTCAGAGGACAGACGCCCAGGGCGTGTGACACCCCTGCCACCCAGCTGGTGTGGATATGGTCAGATCACTGTGAATCCAGATGTGGCCACCACATCCTCAGCACAGGGGCGCTCAGCCCTGACCTGGCTCTGACTTGGCATTGGGCTGAGACCCTTCTGCTCTGCTTGGAGCAAGGGGCCGCTGAGGGCCTTGAGTTAAGTTGTGCCTTGGTGGAGAGCCCTCCCTCTCTGCCTGTTGCCTTGGCCTGTGGGCCCTTTGCTGAGCATGGCCTGAGGTGTTGTACTGAGTCCCCTCACCCATTTCCTCAGCAGCCTCCCGGTCCTGACCCCACAGCGACTTACTGGCCACCTTAGTTTTCATATTGAGCAGCTGCTGTCACCGCCACCGCCGCTGGCCTGTCCTGTGTGTGTGTTCTTGTGCACAGATGTGATTCTTCTGGGAATCAGTTCAGGGTCACGAAAGATGAAGTCATATTATCAGCAAAAAAATGCAACCGGAATAGTGGCTGTTCCACAGGCCTTCCTGGTGGGACAGGGATGCCTGCACTAGCACTTCTGTGTGATAACTGGGGACTTGGCATCCATTTCTCTCCGTCAGGACAAAGGGGCTCTTGTCGCACAGTAACTGTGCTGCTGACAGTGCTATTCTTTCCCACGCAGTCAGAGCCATAGGCCTCAGCCTCCCTCACTTCCCAGTGGCTCTCGCCTGCTTCCTTGGCCAGCTCCCTGCCGCAGAATCCTGCTAGGGATGTCCCTCGACCATTTGCAATTGCTTCGGGCCTCTGGTCCCCTGATGGTGGCGGGGCTGGAGTGGGGTGGGGAGGTGTCCCCATGTCATGCATACCCTCCAGGGCCTCTGCCCTGCCAGCAGCCCAGAGTCTCCCTTACATGCTGGGTTGTCTCTTCTCATGGGGCTGAGGCCGTGGGACAGTCATGGGCATGGTTCTCTGTGACTTCATGGAGCCCCAGCTTTCTTATTTGTAAAATGGGTGCTGGTCACAGGCAAATCTCCTGGCCTGTTGGGCAGAGCAGCTGAACGATGACGTTGAGTGTTACCACTGTGCCCAGCCCCAGCAAGGCTCCCTGGAGATCCACATCACGCTTGCCGAGGTCTGGCTGTGCACTGGGAGCTCTCCAGGCCCTGGGCTTGGAGCATGAGCAAACAGGAAACACTTGTCTCATTGACCGACTGCTTACTGGGCGCTGTCCCGTGGAGGGTCAGCCTGAGAAGCCCTCACTCACCCCTGTGCCCATTTAATCTCCACAGCCTCCAGGGGCAGGACTTGCCTGCATTATTTTATAACCAGGAAACTGAGGGTCAGGAGTATATGCAGGGTCTCCACAGGAACCTGGCGGGGCCAGGATTCAGTCTTGACTTTCTCAGGTGACCCACTGACCCATCCTGCAGGGTGGCTCTTCTGCCTTCTTGGACCCCTGCTCCTCACCATCGTGGGTGCAGCCCCAGATGGTGACCACTAAAGCAGTGCCCTTCGTCATCTCCATTCTGTCCACATCTGCTTCACCTCGCTTTCTCCAGGAGGCCTCCAAATGTCCGCTGTATCCAGTGATACCCTCTGAGGAGCTTCAGAGACCTTAGGGGCGGGATTCTCGTGGAATAAATGAAAGGATGGTGGCTTTGTGAGGACCCTGCTGAGTTCTCTGGGCAGGTTGGGCAGTGTGTAATGATAGCAATCATTATTATAGCCGGAAACATTTGCAGAGCAGTCATGATGTGCCAAGCCCTGTTGTAAAGTGCTTTATAAATATTAACTCATATGCTTACTGAGCAGTAAGATTTTTTGATGCCCTGTATGGATGAGGAAACAGGTACAGGAAGGCTTGGCGGCTTGCTCAAGTCTCTGTAATTAGGAGGCAGTGAGGTGGGATTTGAACCTGCATTGGGTGAACCTCACTGTCCACACCCAGCCTTACAACTGGCACCGACCCCGAGTAACAATTTTGTCATCATTAAAATGAGATGCTGGTTGTAGTCAGGGCCATGGACATGCTGCCTGGTGTGTGCTTGCAGCCCTTCCTGCCGCTGGACTTCCAGTGTGGCTTCCACAGCTCCCTGTGTTAGAACTGTACCATCCTGGTGCCCCAGGAGTTCTGGGGCAGCTACCCCTGTGTGGTGGCCTCAGACATGCTGAGAACCCCCAGGGGATTCTGCTCAGTACTGCAGGCTGCTCCCCATGTTCCTGTTCTGGGCAGAAGAGGATGTTGAGGGCGTGCTTGTCAGAGGGGACATGGGGATGTGTGACTTAAGACTGCCTGCCACTGGGCACGTTTTCCAGGGAGGCCTTTGGCTTAGTGTGTCCCATCCAGGTTATACACCCATTTGGCCCCAGGCAGGAGTGGGGACCTCATGATAACCTTCCAGCCCCTGTACTTCTAGGGTAAATTTTCATTGCAGTTGGTATTGCAGTAAGAAGCCAGATACCTGCCAAGGCCAGGAGGCTTCTTCCTGAAAGAGAACACTCCTTTGGGGAACAGTGTGCCAGGCTGTGTTTCCAGAGACTCCAGGGGGAGAGCAGACAAGCAGGGGCTGGCGGGGAGAGGGGGAGGACTCCACGGTGAGGGCATGAAAGGGCTTCCCTCTGCCACCAGCCATGATGCTGTCCGTGCTGACCTGGTCATCTCGCTCTGCACAGATAGGAGAGGTGCAGGTGCAGAACCAGGCCATATGGACTTTGAGGCTGACATTTGACCTTGACTGTGCCCTTCATCTTCAGATTCACTTTTATCATTGGGATATTAACAAGGAGGAATTAATGTAGTTTGGGGACAGGGATATCAGTCAGTGACGTATCAATTTCAGAGGTGGGAAGCATAGCCCAGGACTTAGGTTTGCAAAGCAGCCCTTCCTGCATTTTGTTGTGAGCAGTAGAACAGTTCAAATCGTCCACCTCTGCGTGAAGGGTCTTCCTGAAGCAGTGTTGAGGTCCCCAGGGAAGGATCTGGAGGCTGAATGCATGGAAAAAGGTGAGTGTTTGAGCCATTCCTGAGAACCCCAGAATGTTCCACAGTGGGATGTTTCCATAGACCTCTGGTCCCCAGGGGCGGGAGAAACCCCAAGCTGAGCGGTTCTGCTTCCCTTTGTCTGCCCGTGCGGGCAGGTGGCAGGGCGTGGGACTGGGGCATGTTACAGATCATTCGGACTAGTTGCCATAGAAGCCACCCTCCATGCTGTTGTTGTTTTGTTTTGCTTGCTCTTTTCTTTTTGGATTAGCTTCACAGTGACTTGACTTGGACAGTCGTTGGCATGATTCAGTTGTTTTGCTGCTGCAAGGTTCATTCGGAACCAGCAGCTTGGTGCCACCCAGCTCTGCCTGAGATTTGGTTATCAGTGCACAGATGTGGGAAAAGGTCCCTGGGAGACCCTGCCCATGGGGCTGCCAGGACCGAGGGGCCTCCTGGCCCCTTAAGCAGATTCATCAAGGGAGCAATGGGCACTTTCTCCTTGCTGTTGCTCCCAGTGCCTTCTCAGGTGGGAGGGCAGGCTCTCCTCTACTGTCTCTTTGGGCCCTAGACTTAGCCTGTGGTGGTCTTGATCCAGGGGGATTTTCCCTAAATGAACTTAGAGGAGGAGGCTACACAGCCTCTTCTCCCATTTTGATCAGCTGAAAGGGCATTAACTGTCCCTAGTGTCCCTGGCCCACTCCCTCTGATCACATTCTTCAAGGACAGCTTCCTCCTCAGGGCTGAGTACCATCCGCCTAGGCTGCCTGCCAGGAGAGCAGATCAGGGCCACGGGGAACGGCCCTTCGAGCCCAGAGTGATGAGTTAGGGAAACCCAGCTCTTGTCATAATATGGACTGCTGCACACGTCTCACTGTTGTGGAACTGAATGCCAGGATTGTTACCATGTCCCATGGGCTCGAGTGACCTGGCGGCTGCCTGTGTCCTCAGCCTTGTTCTGCCCCACCTGCCCCTCGCCATGCTGACCCTCCCAAAGCAGCTGCTCAGGCCTGCTGCTGCTCGCTGCGTGAGCGTTTTCTTGATCATCAAACACAGCGCTGGTCCTCTGCTGTCCTAACATTGCTCCTTTGGAGGATCATAATTCCTTATCGGCTCTTACTGTCTGCCTTTCTGTGGGCGAGGTGTGTGTGTGTGTGTCTGTTCCCTAGTATTCCCACTGTTGCCCAGGGTGCCCCTGTGCTTCTTGTAGGTGCATATAGAATGCTGCCTTGTGCTGGGTGAGCCTTCTGTGAGGTAGCCAGTGGGCCAGGGGCAGGGTACCAGCCCTGGTGGGCAGCTGGGAGAGGGAGCGGGCATTTAGGGTTTACAAGGCAGAAGGCACAGGGTCGCAGGTGTGTGCAGGGTGTTTGCAGGAGCCAGTATGGATGGTAGGAGGTATGGCAGGCCAGATCCTGGTGTGATTTCATGCCAGGTTGTGGAGCTTGGACTTTTGCCTGCAGAGGAATCAAGGGGACAGGATGGTAGCAATAAGAGCAGGTCTGATTAGCATAGTAGCCCTGTGAGGGGGGATGGAAATTGCCAGGGCAAGATGAACTCTGAGCAGGCAGGGACACCTTAGTCATCAAGCCAGGTGTTTCCTGGATGAAAAAGGAGATTGTGACTTGAGGGTCCAGCAGGACCCCTACATAGCCTCAGCCTTAGGTGTCCTGTGGTCTTGAGCATCTCCTCCCTCAACTGTGACAAGAAAAAGCCCCATTCCTCTCTCAGTTGTTAGTGTTCACTTGTGTAAAACAAGTCTGAGAAGGGTGTGCCTTCCTTGTCCCCAAAGAGGCAGAGAGGGCACACTGGACCGCGTTGGTTCTTTATCAGTGACATCATTTAGTCACCCTCTAGTGGGCTGGTCACCCCAGCCAGGGGACAGGCTGATGGGCTGGGCACAGGCAGGGAAAGTGTGGCCTGCTTCTCCTGCAGAACCACAGGCTCAGACTCCTGTAGAGGCCAGTGGAGGGCAGGACCTTCACAGCCCTCCTGCTGGCTGGTTGAGTGAAGCCAGGCTTTGGTATCAGAGCGGGCAGCTCCTGACGGTCAGTACTGCCTGGTGTCTGGCTCGTGTCAGGTCTGCTCAGCTCTGTAGCTCTGCTTTAGAACATTCAGAATAATGACTGAGCAGCCTAATAGGTCACCATGGCTGGGGAACAAAAAGGCAGTAAGGTGACCCACAGTGACATGGACTTCTACACTGTTCTGTCTGACCCCACAGTAGACCACAAGGGCAGGGGAAGTTGCATTTCCTGCAGACAGGGGACAAGTACTGTGTAGTTCCCTTTTCTTAAAAAATTAAAATGTTTCACAGTGTTAAGAGCATTAAATGAATTAACAAGTGTGACGCCCTTCTAACAGCACCAGGGTAGTGTGGGTGTGTAACAGCTATGTGTGGGTGTGTGACAGCTGTGTGCGTGTGTGTAAGCGCTGGCCACCTTAGCACCTGAGGTGTAGTAGTGCATGCAGACCACTCCACACAGGCCCGGCAGTCCGGAGCACTTGGTTACACAGCTGATGTCACAGTCATTACAGTGGCTCTAGCACTACTCTTAGCCTTATCTGTGGCTCCAGCAACTTGAGAGTTCTCAGTTGTAATTGGAATCAATAAGGCAGTGATTATGAACGTGTCCACAGTAAGTGGCAAGCCTCAGAGAGGGCAGCGGAAACACAGACTGACGTAGCCTATGGGGCAGGGCGGGCAGGGGTCAGAGGGACTTGGCTGTCTTCCAGGCTCCACTCCTTACCAGCCAGCCCTCTTGAGTTTCGGTCCCCTTGCCTATGGCGTGGGGAACGTGCTGGATGACACTGGGAACCACCCTGTGCAGCTCCAGGGGCAGGCGTCTTGACTGTGGGCCTCACCCCTGAGGCCACAGCCCTGGGGCTCCAAGTGATTGCTTCGCTGGGTAGAGCCATGCCGTCTGCCACCAGCGCTCACCAGTGACCTCAGCACTGTGCCGAGGAGATGGGGCAATGGAGAGGACGCAGGAGGAATAAAGGCTTCTGTCGTTCTGAGCCTTCAAACCCAGGATGAGGAAGACAGCACCCAGACCCACAAGTGGTTACATAACTCCACAGAATCCATCGAGCTTCCGTCGGCTTCACGTGAGGGGCTTGTGAGTTAGAGCGAGGGCTTCAGATCCCAGTGAGAGGTTCGTGCTGTCACCACTGAGACACATGAGACCTCTGGCTGAGCAAGTCCCATGTGGTCCACCCTGACTTGGTCCTGTCTGTCTGTTACAATTTGGTCTTCTTTTCAGTTCCTGGGATAATGGAACTACTTTCCCATTTTGCAGGCAACCAAACTGAGGCCCGAGAAAGTCATCACCTGCCTGAGATCAGTTAGATAGTAGCAAGGTCAGGATTGTAGCTCACATTCTTTCCAGATGTGTCTCGGAGGGGCTTTGGCCAGCAGCTGATGGCTACGCCGTCCTCTGGTGTGTAGATCAGTGACCCAGAGTCACTTGAGGAAGAGGTTGTCATCTGTGATTGCCTCTGACCCAGGTGGCACCATGCAGTGACAAAATGTGGTTCAGTAGATGCCTCAGTAGAGGAGGCAGAATTGGCAACTTCCCAGTCCCAGAGGAAAAGACCCATCCTGGGTGACTGTGAGGTCAGCCTTGAGGTAACTGCTGCTCTGGGTCACAAGGCCACTCTTCCCATGGTGGAGACTGCCGCATAATCAGCCCATTGTGTGCTGAGGCTGGGCCAGGCCCACAGTGGGTGACCAGGAATTGCTCTTTCTGCCCCAGGAGGGAGGGTAGCACTTTTTGGTGCCGATATCTGATTGCTGGCATTTCCCATGTGGAACGGAAGCCTGGGTTCCAGGTGGACTTTCGACTCTGTTTCCACCCAGCAGCCCGGCTGGTCTTTGTACAGCCCAGACGGCGGATGGAGAGGGTGGCTGGCAGCCGGAGCCTGGGCTGCACGCTGGCCCTAGCCCTCCGTGTTTGTAGACAGGGTTCTGCAGCTCAGGGCTTGGGGCTAGTGGAGCTTTAAAAGTGCCCAGTGTTTATTAATCGTACATTTTCCACAGTTGTTGAAGAAACTTTTACACGTATTATCTTAAGATTTCTCGGCCTGTGCACTGTTCTGTTGCCATCTTGGGCTAGATCCTTCTGTGGTGTTAGTTCCTGTCCTGTGCCATCCAGGATGTCATGTGGCCTGCCTGGCCTCTACCCATTGGAAGCCAAGCGTGCCCATCATCACAGACCTAGTGTGATGACCAAAAGTGTCCACAGATACTGGCAGATGTCCAGGGGTGGGTAGTCATCTCTGGCTGAGCACCACTGCATTTCTTAAGAGGTGGTTTCCACAGCTTGGAAAGGCCAGGGGTGTCAGGAAAGTCATTCCTCTGAGTAAGTATAGACACTAAGGCCACACCCGCCTGACATCTGGAGTTTAGTGATTGAGACTTCAAGAGGACTGTAGTCTCATGGGCTTCTTTTCATCAGCATCACCTGCCGCAGAAAGTGCACCCAGTTTTCCATTCTCCTGGATTGTTTTGGGCACCTGCCTTCCTGGCTTGTTTCTGTGCCTGTGTTACAGTGAAGTCCGATTGGCTTCCATGGGCTTCGTGAAATGGGTCACATTGCCACCTCCAGGCAGACTACATGCTGGTCCTCCTGGCCTTGATTCTGTGGGGCCACACAGAGTGAGACATGAGGACAACCCTGGAAACCCTCCCTGTAGTGTCTGTGAGGGTCCATGCCCAGTGCCTCAGCCTCCATACTGGGCTTCATGCTTCTACATCCAGCCCTGATTTGTCCACGTTGGTCTCTGCACTGATCAGTGGGCTCACCCATCAAAGACCTATTTGATTCATGCAGTCATTCATTCAACACATCTTATTGGGCACTTAGCACGTGCTCAGAATCACATTGCAAATGCAGCAAGTGAGGCAGCTCAGCTGGACGTAGCCCCTGGAGTTGTGTTTGTGTTGAATGTGTGTGTGTGATGCAGGGATGATGTAAACCAAATGCAAGTAAATAGAATAGAAAGTAGCACAGCCCAAATTATACTAGGAGAAAATAAATCAAGGCCTGTGATAACCAAGGACGCTTTTGTCACTGATCGTCCCTGAGGAGTTGACACTTGAGTGGAGGCCTGAAAGGAGGCCTGTCCTGGAAGTGAAGGAAGATAGGAGTGGCCCTGAGGGCTTGAGGCAACCCAGGGCAGCTGAGCAAGGTTGCCAGGGGAGCATGTCCACATCAGTCTGGAAGGCAGGCAGGGCCCAGATGACCCTCAGTCTGGTGGCTCCAAAGGAACCTTGGGCAAGCCTTTGAGGATAAATGACCTCATGCTCTCTCTGATGACCTTGAGTTGAACCACAGAGCACCAGTTTCTAGTTCCTAAGCTTTCTGAGGAGGACAAGACCCCATCCTGTAGTAGGGACCAGTGGCAGGACAGTGTCCACCTCTGGACTCTGCAGTGCCATGCTCTAGGGCCAGAGGCATTTGGCGGGGTGCACATTCTACCCTCACACAGCCAGAGTGTGCTGGAAATCTGAAGGCCAGGGCGGCTGCAGGCAGAGGCAAGGAGCCCAGGATCCCCTGGTCTAAGTGGCCCCTGGTTGTTCCAGAGTTCAGCAGCACCGCTGTAGACCGTGTGATTCCAGAGCCCCCTGCTCCTTGGGATACTAGTGTAGAAGCCCTGAGTCCTGTCTGTGGCCAAGCACTGGGTAAAGAGGGCAGGAGCTGTGGCTACCAGGTGGTCTCTACATTTCCTGAGAACTGGCTGTCAGACACAGGGCAGGCGGGATTTGGCCTGGATCCAGGGAAGCTGTCTGCGAGTCACATGTGCTGGCAGCGGGCTCTGCAGGCTCTCCTGAGCAGGTGCTTGGAAGTGTGTGAGGGGAGTGAGGGAGCCACACTCCATGTGACCTGGGGCGAGGTGACCACTGAGATCACTCTGCCCCCCATCGCCTGTGATCCACGAGTAGAAATCCCAGACTCTCCTCTCTCCCATGAAGCAATGCATTCTCTAGGTCCCTTTCGGGCCCTGCACGCCATGTGTGGTCTCTGTCTTTCCTAGTTGTCCAGAGGACCCAACAAGTACAGTGGCACTAGGACAGAGGGTCTGTGAAATCTGTGAGGTGAGCAGCCCCAGCCAGGAGAAGCTTAGAAGTTCGGTGCTGAGGTCCGGGGACAAAAAGGGGAGGCATTGTTCAGCAGGGGGTCAGGGAGGAGAGGAGAGATTGCCTGACTCAGAATGACAGCGTTCACTTTTCACCCAGCATCTCCATAGCCTCAGGGTTCACTTTTTGGCTAAAGTGACATTTTTCATGGGCTTTTGTGCAGCAGCTTCTCCCCACAGATCCACTTTTCTCCCAGCCCCAGTTCTTCCTGCTCTTTGGAGGTAGCTAACTCGGGTATGTGATCCCTTTGTCCCCTTGGGAAGTAACGTAGGCAGATAGTTGTGGGAGGTGTCTGCCTTTAGAATGAGGGTGCCCGTACCCTGGAATGAGTGCACAGAGCTACACAGCTAGGGGGCCCTTTTTTCCTGGGCACTTAGGCTCCAGCTCAGCCCCCACAACCCTTTCTAGAATGGGGTTCCCTCTGCCCTGGGGGTGGTGGGGATTATATGTGGCCTGGTCCTTTCTGAGCCCTTTGCTCTGTGACCATTTTGTTTACTGTCCGGAAGGGTGGCGGATTGCCGCTAGCTTTCTACTCCAAGGAAGTGTGTCCCCTGCCCTTCTTACGCACTCCAGTGTCTTGTCCACCTCTCATCCAGCTTGCACCTGTGAGTCCACATGGGCCTTGTAATTTTGTCCATAAATGTGCCTTTTCCTGCAGCATCCCTGGGTAGCTCTCAGCAGTCCTGTACTAGGTGACACATGCTGCATGTGGGTCTCTGCTGCCCTCTTGAGAGGCAGCACTGGCTGAAATGGCCCTGAGCCTTTTCGGAGGTCCTGTGTATGGGACACAGATGTTCTTCCTTTGACAGCTAAAATGCCTTCCGTGTGGGATGCCGTGGAATCACTGGCATGTTAGTCCTTGTAGGCTGCCTCACACTCCCGACAGCTGCGTGTTAGACGCCCTGCTGTCCTCTCCTAGGCAGTTCTGTCCTGATGGGCATTAGGACATGTTTGATCATGTTCTAGAAACATGCCTTGGTGGTTGCCCTGGTGCTTATGTCTCTGTCTAAGTACATGAGGGATCCGGAAGGTAAATATCTTAGGGGTAGAAACGCTGAGTTTGCACATTCTTAATTTTGGTTGTTGCTGGATTTTTCTCTGTAGAGGCGATACCGGTCACACTCCCACCTGCCTCGTGCTGGTCCATTTCCCACTGCTTTCTAATCGGTTTATTTTGGCCTGCAGTCCTGGCATGTTGGAGGCCTCTTCTTGCCTGTTGGTTTTGCTGCTGGATGCTCAAGCAAGGGTGGGTTAACTGGCCTCACTGAGCTTGCCAGACCTTGAACTTGGGCCCCCTAGCTCCTTTCTCTTTTGTACCCCTGTATTGACAGGATCTGCCCACTCCAGCCTGAGCTCATGAGTTTAAACCGCAGGACTGAGGAGTAAATAGGCTTGGGGCAGATTGTGTTGTAATTTTCTTCTTGCCAGCCCTGCCAAATCACAAAGACAGTATTGTGCAGAAGGTCAAGGCAGCCCATCAATCCTTCCTGAGCAGTAAAGCCCGCACACAGGCCCCTGAGGCCAGCACTGGTCTGATACCCTGCCAAGGCCATGTCTGTTCCAAGCTCCATTCCCTGACCTTGCACAGTGCTGGACTGGTCACTCTAACGCAAAGCTGTCCCCATCACCCCCCAGTCAAGGACTGTGTTGCTTTAGGATCAAGTCCAGACTTCTTGACTGGTCTGTCTCCAGCTGTGCTCCTGCCCTCAACCTTAATTTAATCTCTCAAGATCCATGTCTACCCCAGCCCTGCCAGACTCCTGGCAGGTCTCCGGGCATGCTGGGTTCCTTCTCCTCATGCCCCTGCTTTTGCTGACCCTTTGCCTGGAATGCCCTTTCTCCTCCTGGCCCATGTCTGTGACCCTCTGTAGTTCCACATCCTCTCTTCAGTCTCAGAAACCGCCCCTCCATCCTCCCTAATGACCAGAACACTTCCCTTGACCCTGTGCAACCCTCTGTCAACACTCCCCGCCCAGCATCTGCACTCAGCCCCTCAGCTCATCTGCCACTTGGAGTCCCCATGAGGGGTAGATATGGCATGGCCGTTCTGAAGCTGAGTGAATGCCATGTACACTCACCCATGCATAGGTGTGTGCTTATGCACACCCAGACACAGACACACTGTAACACACACACACACACACACACACACACACGTAACACGCACATCTTACAGGCTGGTGTTGTGGTATTGTATGCTCTGGGGAGCCTTGGGCTGAGCACTCGGGCTCCAGAGGTCTCCCCAGAATACCTATGAGGGTGGATAAGAGCAGAGTGCCTGCTGATAGGGAGCTCACCTCTCCCAAGGAGCCATTTTAGCAAAGATAGAAAAGAAGCAGTAAGGGAAGTGTACCCTGCATACTAGGCCCGAATCTAGGCGAAACAGAGACGTGAGGAAGGACAGCCTCGGGACAGTGTTGCCTGGGCTAGTGGCCGGCACCTGGCCTTGTGTTCATCCCATTTGCCCATTTGCCCTGCAGCGGTCTGTGTGAGTGTGTGCCTCACCAGCATGAGGGCAGTGTGGAGAGCAGGCCCAGGCCCCTGAGTCTGGAGGTCCCTAGTCTCAGTTCAGGGACCCAGGAACTTTTTTTGGTTTGTCGATTATACCACAGGATCACAGAATCTAGAACATAAGAGCAAGAGAAAATATAAATTCTCATACCCTCTTGGTTCAAATGGGAAAACTGAAAAGTAAGTAACTCGGGTGACTTTCAGAAATGCACTTAGAGTTGGTGGCAGTTCCAGGACTTTGCCCCAAGTTTCATGACTCTGCCTTTGTTTCAGCTTGCAGTGTCTCAGGACCCTTGTTTTGGATTGGGTCCAGCCAGGCTCAGCTGGACTAAAAGTCATGGTCTGCCAGTGATTGAGCAGAAGCCTTGGCTGACTTCCAGCAACTGTTTCTCAAGTTGCACACTGCAGGGCTCAGTGGTAGATACTGTGAATGGCACACTGCTTGGCTGGGCTTGGTGGCCTTATCTTGGTATATACTGGATGCTGGTGCAGCTTTCTTGACTCTTCAGAGCCCACCTCCAAGACTTACCTGCATGGCCCTCCAGCTCTTGCCCAGTGCCAGGCCTCACTGCTTGGCACATTCTGCTGTACCTAGGCACCCAGGCCTGTGTGGCTCTGTCAGGTCTGTCTATGACCTGTGGTCTTTGGGAAGCTATGACAAATGGGCAGGTGTTCAGGAGGTCCTGGGAAGGCCTTTCCTGGGAGGTGCTTGACCCTGGCCTTGGTTAGCATCCTGGCCATCAACAGTAGCTCATTTTATGCCGAGGAAGTCCACTGGTGGTCCCATCCAGACAGCGTTGCTTGGCATGGCTTGCAATGTATCCTCCTATGGGCCTGGCCTCCTGAGGCAGGGTTCACTCTGCCGAACCGCATTGTGCTCACCCTTGGACCGCAGTGGAGCCCACTGGTCCTTGTCTGCAAGGCCCACTCCTCTTCCCCCAGGCTCCACCGTGCCCTCCTGTGTCCTGTGCCATGCTACCCTGACACTGCTAAGGATTCTGCACACATTCTTCTCTCTGTGCCATGTGGACCCTGCCTCTGTGGACTGTAGCATCTGGGTGTGTCACTTACATCCTCTCTTAAGAGGTGGGTGGCTCTCAACTGTGAGAGTCCACCTTTCCCAGGGTGGGAACAGATGCCAGGTGCTAGTCCAGCTGCGGTGTCCCACAGCGAGCCAGGGTGGATGGAGAAGCAGCTGGAGCTGCAGCCTCGGCTTTGCAGCATTGCTGGGTGACCTTGACCAAGTTACTGTTTCCTTCCTCTCTGGGAAGATGGACTGGGCTGAGGGGCCCTTTGGTTTTTGCCCGTTTTGGTCACTCCTAGAAGAGGAGATTGGAGCTTCCAGGCCACAGTCCTCTGTTGGGGTCCCAGGACTCAAGCAAAGCCTCCTGAAGATGCAGTGGAGTGGTTCTGGCCCACCTAGAGTAGAGTCAGACTTTCCTGGTCCTTCCTCTGCCCAGGACTCTGGAGCCAACTCCCTCCTGGTCTGCTTTCTCACTAGGGTATCCCTGGCCAGGCACTGGGGTGCTTTGAGTCCTAGTTTGCCTGTCTGCGTAAAGGAACCGACAACAGGACCGCTTTCGCGGGGCTCTTGAGAGGGGAGACTGTGCTCTCCTGCAGTGTGTAGGACTGTGGCCTGTGCGTGTGAACAGTGAAGAACACTCACCACCCTCCAGAGTCTTGTAGGATGCCATCGTGGTGCCGGGCCTTAGGGATAAGAGGCTGGCCCTTGGTGTGGGAGGAGCGAGTGGAAAGGCCAGGCTTCGTGGCCATCAGCCACCAGTTCTGAGCTTAGATAGTAGTCTCAGGAAGAGCTGGAAGGAGGAGATGATGCTGAGTAGGCCCAGGGTCCTCTCTGAGTAATTTTTTAACAACCATAAAGAAATAATCTCAGTTCTTTTGTTGAGGAGTGGTTCTTCCAGCATTCTCTTGGCTGAGCACTAAGACTCGAGTTCTGGCTCACAGAGCCCTGGACAGGCCCACTGGTTTCTCCTGGGCATGGTCACAGGTGCATTTGGATGCCACCATGTGTCTTTCCAGAATCAAGGCTCTGGGTTCTGCAGTCCCTTTCAGATGGGACAGAGGTAATTGTGTCCGAGCAATGGCTGCAGCGGCCATGGAGAAGCCTGGTGTGATCCATGCCATTTGCCATCCTTGATCTGTTCCATCTGCGAGGCTCAGGTCTCCTAGGGGCCAGCTGGAGGCAGACCGTGCTGCAGAGCAGGCCTAGCGTTGGCCTTGCTGTTCTGGCCAGTGCTACTCAGTTTTTTTTTAAACAATATAAATAGACATGTATTCATACTCATGAGTTAGCAGCTTGGATTTTGTCTGACCAGGTCCACTGTATACCTAGCACCAGGTGGAGCAGCAGGAGAGAGCCGTTCTCCAGAGCCACTCACGCTTCCTGTTGCTCCGTCCTCTTCCTTCCTTTTCTTACTGTCAGAACTCAGCTGCACCCCAGTTTACAATACCTGTCAAAACTGCTGCATCTGCCTCCTGCAGGTAGCCTCACACCAGGTGGTAGCTGGGATCTATGTTGGTTTCCTTTGCTGTGTGACAAGTTATTGACAACGTGGCAGCTTAAAATGCCACACAGTTATCTTCTCACAGCCTCTGTAGGTCAGACAGGCCAACTGGGGTCCCTGCTCCAGGGTGACACCAGGCTGCAATGACAAGTGCTGGTCAGGGTGCGTCTTATTTGAGATTTCACTGGGGAAAGGTCTGTTTCCCTCTGTTTGTAGGCAGAATCCATTTCCTTGCAGCTGCTGGGCATAGGGAGAGATTTCCCAAACTGTCCATGGAGCCAGAGCCTCCCAGTCCCCTGATGGAGAGCACAGGGGCCTGCTGGGCCCCAGGCTTGCGCAGCCTGGTGGCAGGCTCGTGGCCCCCACATATAAGTGTAGGGCAGTGCTTGCCACTGTGAAGGGAGTGAGTGATTAGGATGCAGCAGGCTGCAGCCAGGAGCCTGGCTCTGTTCAGAACCTCTGACTCTCAGGGTCCTAAGAAAAAGGCAGAGAAACCCTGCTGCTCGCACAGCACTGCTGGGCTCACTCTGAGTGGAGGTGCTTGCAGACCTGCCAGGGCTTCTGGTTATGCCCAGGGGTCCTTCCAGGTTCCCGGAGTGGGCAGTGCATATGCCCCTCTGCCCTGAAGGCCGTACGCAAGCCCGTATGTGGGGACATCGTGTCTTCCACCCATAGAATTTTCTGCTCTGAGAATGCCCAGTGAGCCCTTTTTTTCCCGCTTCTCCTACTTGTGCTTTTAGTATCATAGCTCAAAAGCCATTGTTTAAAAGTCCCAAAGATTTTTGTCATTGTTTTCTCCTGAGAGTTTTACAGTTTTAGCTCTTACCTCATAGGATTCTTTTTTCTGTTAAAAGATAGTGCCTAAAAACCATTTTACCCATCAGTGTGCATGTAGCAAGTCCTTGGTGAGTGGCAGCAGGTTTTATTATGATTGGTAATTACTTTTAATGTTAATTTTCCCATTTTCCCATAATTGCTCTCTCACTGTATTTTCCATGTGGGTAAATGCCTCCTGTTTCTTCTAGAATGATGGTGTTGGTGTTTGAATACACTTGTGGCCCAACTCATGGTGTAGAGTGGAAGAAGATCTAGTCACTTCTTCCCTATTTTTTGCACACTTCGTGTTGTGGAAAGTGTGGAAGGACCTCAGGCGAGGTGCTGCCAGCAACGCCCACCCTGTGTTCACCTGTATGCCCTTGCTTCTCCTCATGCCTGGCACCTTATTTTGAAGCAAACCCCAGACTATAGTCTGTAAATTATTTGCATATGGATCTCTAGAAAATGAGTCACCACTTTCTAGAAAGGTGCCTACTGGTTTTGGGGGATTAACTCAGGCCAGCTTCTCCTGAGAAGCTGAAGGGTGAGTGCCCCAGGTGAGCACCTCTGCTGCCTCCTGCAACAGCAGACTGACCCCTTTCTCCATGTGGTGGCTTCCTCTTCAGGGACCTGGGCTGCCATGGGAGGACCATGTCATGTTCCAGGCATCAGCAGGGTTCCCTGTCTGAAGCACAAGGCTTGCATCTCCCCAGTCTGCTGGGTAGGGCAGGAGAGGGTGAGCCCAGAGATCTTGTGTCAGATTTGGCCTTAAAAGTTCCAGAATAATAGGAATTCTTTTTTGTTTCTCCAAAGTTCTTTCATAGCCTTGGTCTCCTTGATGCCCACAGTAGCCCGCCGTGGTAACCCTATCACATGCATGTGAATGTACTCACAGAATCCACTGGCTCATTCCTGACAAAGGGGATGTGAGAGAGGCAGGATTTGAACCTGGGGCTTCTGATGGCATTCCTTATTAGATGAGAGCAGACTCCTGTGTCTTGTTCCCTGCCTGGAAGGACTGTGGAGGATACAGCATCTCTCATATTTTTCTTGGTTCTCTCATTTGGCTCAGGTTGACAGCAAGAACACCTTGACTTGAATGCCACAGAGGCCCAGGTACCTGTGCCACCTTCATTCCACAGGCCTTGAGCAGCTCATGATCTGGTGGGCACCTGGCTGGTCTCTGCCCCCTCTGATAGTTGGACTTTACCACTTCATCCTGGCCCAGGGCTGTACAGGAAGCCAGGCCCCACTGTGAATTTCCAAGAGTCCTCTCTGGGTATTCCTGGGAAGGCTCTCCAGGGAACAGATGTTTACCATTTGCCATGGAGACAGTTTGGGCCTTTCTTCCAATAATTTGTTTGGTAATTCTAAGGGACTTGTGAAAAATGCATGAGGCCTTCAATACAATAGATAAGCTGAAAAGCTTGGAAGAAAATCCACTTGTGGATAGCAAGGAGAATGGAAAAGCTCTTTGCCTGCTTTCTTCCCTCCCAAGGGGGATCTGTTTAGGACTGATTCTTCTGTTAGTGCCAGGCTTTCATCCCACTTGCAAAACTTGTTGGCGCCCGCTTGTCAGATAGTTTTCTCCTTTAGTTTCATGTGGCTTCTTTCCCTCCTGAGTTTGGCTTAAGTTTGCATCTTGATTTTGGGTTCTCTCTTTAAAGGTCATTGTTATACCCAGGAACCACATCAGCTCTGTTCCTCGGCAGCTGGAGGCTGAGCCTTGTGGGCCTGGGGTGGGAGCTCTTTGGAGTGGAGGAAGGTGCAGAGAATGAGGCTGTCCTAGCAGAGTGAGCAGAGTGAGTTGTCCCTTTGGTGAAGGAGGGTAGTCAACATGTGGTCCTGTGGTCCCTTTAGCAAGTGATCCTTATGCAGCCTTGAAGGCCACCTCCATGGGTACTGCTCCTTGGGTTTCAAATGGCAGACTTAAAGGACTTGAGGTCACCCTTCCAAGGATCTTTGGAGTCATCTACATAACTTGGCATGTTGAAGATGAGGAATCAGGAATCAGAGAAACCCGGTGACTTGCCCAAAGGTGACATAGAGCGGTGGCAACCCTGAGAACATTGGTCTCTTGATTCTGAATCCTCTCCCTGCTGTACCGAGCTGCTCGTGGTGGGTTGGGGGAGGGGGTTGAGAAGCTGCATGCCCAGAGCATAGACTTGGTGGCCAGGCTGGTGGAGCAAAGTGTAGAACACTTCCACTCACCTGCATCTGTGCTGCACCCACGGGATCAGCACATGATGTTTGTTGACTAGCTGGTCTTCTAACAGTAGGATGGTAATGTGATTTATACATGTACATGTGAGTCATGGGGGTGGATTTTCTCATGGCTGAGGGCTCTTGTGGAACTATGACCTGGTCTCAAAGAGCGTGCTCCCAGAGAAACAGGGGAAAGATGTATTTCAGCTCACGGTTTCTGAGGTTTCAGTCCGTGGTTACTTGGCTCCACTGATTCTGAGCCTGTGGGAGGTGGAACCTGATGGTAAAAGGGCAAGATAGGGGAAAGCTACTTACTTCACGGTGGCCAGGATGCAGGGAAAGAGCGGAAGGGGCCAGGGGACAAGACACAGCCCCCAAGGACATGGCCTTTAGGACCCACTCCCTTCTCTTAGGACCCACCATGAAGTTTTTTTTTTCACTTCCTAATACTAGTCCATCAGATTATGAACCCGGTGATAGATTCGTCCATTGATGGAATCAGAGACCTCCCTCATGATCCAAAAGCCCCGCCTTGGAACACTGCTGCATTGGGAGCTTTCAACACACGTGCCTCTGGGGAGCATGTGTCCAAGTTGTGGCATGCTCCGATAAAGGGATGGTGCCAGGAGGGAGAGTTACCAGGAGTGGGCAGCCCCCAGATGAGAGACCAAGCTGTGAGCAAAGCCCTGAGCATGATGGTTTGGCCAAAGGCAGCTCCGGGTAAGTTCTTGCCCGGGAGGCCTCTCGGGCACCTGCATCCACCATTCTGTGGATGCTCCGCATCAGTCGACTCCCATTCTTTACAAGCCTGCTGGTTGGTGGCTGAGGTGACCTGCTGAGGATCACATCTCTAAGGGGGAGGAAGAGGCAGTGGGGATGATTTGTGTTCTGCATGTAGGTTCGGGGCACATGTGCAGTGTGCAGTGTGTAGTGAGGGAAACCTGAGGGGTGGCAGCAGGCGAGTTCCAAGGAAGTCATCAGAATAGGGACCAGTACAGGGCCTCCCAGATGTACACTGGCGTCACCTAGGGGTGGGGGAAGTTTCTGAACACTCAGGACAAAAGGGCCTATAAGCAGATGGTGTGGTGTAGAATACAGGGGAGACAAATGCCAGGCGAGATGTGAATATGAACCTCTGGTGCTCACCAAGTGCTCTGCAAATGATGACTAGGGCCAAAAGTCATTCCCTGAAAAAGAAATCACAAATATGTCTCTCTTTGTTGATAAGGTTTACTGGAAGAGGGCACTGTGAGTGCTTTTACCCTGCCCTCTGCTGACCTCATAGCCTCGTGTGTGGGCCAGATGGCAAGGAGGACACCTTGGGTGAAGAGCAGAGGGTGGAGGGTCGCGGGGGATGGAGCCAGCCGGTGTGTTTGTTCTCTAGGACTGTCGTAACCAACAACGGAAATATGTGTATTTTTGTGCGGTTCTCTAAGGAGGTGATACATCTCTTTAAGACTGGTTTTTGTCCAGGTTTCTCTTGCATTTCCATAGTACCTGCCATGAAGCTGGTGGGTATTGAAGGGAAGTCCCGGGTATTGATTCCTTTTTCTCATCGCACCTCCCCGCAGAGTTTGTCCCAGTCTCACTGTCCTCCCCTTATCCCCCTGGCCCTGGCTTAGAACCCTCATCAGCAGGGGGTGCTGGATGGGCGCTCTCAACAGAGTGTAATCTGCACACAGAGCAGCTGGTTTCAGGTGAGGCTGTGTCCAACTGACAAGCAATCCGACTAGAATTTGGTTTTTCTGCTCTTGGCTCTGTTTTCTAAGCTTACGCCTCAGTGAGGCCTTCCCTCAAGCTCCTCTGAGGACTGCTTGAGGCTGTTTCTTCCGTGAGGCCTGGAGCATTCTCCTCTCAATTCCTAGCTAGAGACCTGAGCCTGGTTGTGTTTGGATGGACTCAGATTCACATTTTCTCTCCTAAGCCCATAGCCTGGGGATTCTCTGCTTGGTCTAACCAAGGTCATATCAATGGGAGGGACAAGACAGGGATGAATGCATGGAGGATTTGAGGGATGAAATCTTGTGTCTTCCTTGTGTCAGCCCCAGCCTTCCGTCTAACCAACAGTGTGCTTTCCTTTCAGGAGTACATCGACGCACATCCAGAGACCATCATCCTGGACCCTCTGCCTGCCATCAGGACGCTGCTGGACCGCTCCAAATCCTATGAGCTCATCCGGAAGATTGAGGCCTACATGAAAGGTGTGGACATGCATGTTCGACGTGTGAGGCAGGGGTGTGGGGAATTGTCTGTGTAAGCACTGGGCACAGGAGGTACTTGGGTTTCTTAGGAGCAGTCAAGGCGGCCCCGCCATTCTCTTCTGTGACCACAGAGTTAGGAAATAAAAGCCTTAGGGTGCTCTTTGGGAGAGTTGCTGACCAGAGAGAAGATTTGGTTTAGCTATATCCTGGGGTGGTGGTGTAGTGTCCTAATAACACGGGGCTCAGGGAACAGGAGTCTGGGGAACAGTGAGGTGGGTGGCAGCAGGTGGGCAGGTAGACGTATGTAACCAGGCAAAGGAGACAAACAGAAATTAGGGCCGTTTCACCAAAACCCATTGTCTTGGTTACATCCTCATTGCTAGGACAAAATACCCAGCACCCACAAATTCAAGGAGGAAAGTTTTATTTTAGCTCACAGTTGGTAGAGATTTTAGTCCATATTCAGCTGGCATGGCAGAGGGGAATCACAGAGGAGAAACAGTCCATGGCAGGGCAGACAGCAGGCAGCAGCAGAAGTGAGTTTACCTTTCCCTTTTTTCCCAGACAGGCTGTAAACCTTTTAGATGGTGCCACCCTCACCCAGGGTGAGGTTCTGTCTTCAGTAAATCTATTCAGGTGTACCCAAATTGGTGCTGATTCTAATCAGTGGACTACTTTAGTACTACACAACCTTAATCCCAATATCATACTCCCTAGATCCAGCATCACACAACCATTGTCTAGCCACCTCCCACAAACACCACCTATGAATGCATGAGGCTTTGGGGGGACCCTAGATATAAGCCACACCACCAATGGACATACGTAATGTGGCTGCTGGCCTTGTGGGGTACACTCTGGTCTTGTGCCAGGAGCCTCATTTCTAGCTGTGGGGCCTGTTCCAGGTGCAGGCTCTGATCCCCAAGGACTTCTCTCCCCACTCTGCTCTAAGTAGGGAGCAGGGCAGCTCCGGAAAGGTCTAGACTGCCTTTTCAAGGTATGTGCATATGTGAGTGGAATTCTGGAAAATTCATGTTAACAGTAACTATCTGGTGTTCTCTGTATGAACCCAGTTTCCCTGCTGAGAGCTCTTGTGTCATTTTAAGGGAAAATGATTTGCTCAGGCCTGAGGGCTGTACCCACAGTTTGGCTCACTGGGTAGGGGAAGCCTGTCTATCATGGGAAAGGGGGGTGCCATTGGTTAGGTCTGCACCACATGGCTAAGCCTCCTCCTCATGTTCTCTCTTTCATTGCTCTAGTGAGCATGATGATCCTGCCCTTTTTTTTTTTTTTTTTTTTTTTTTGTGGTACCGGGGATTGAACTCACGACCTCACGCTTGCCAGGGCAGGCGCTTAAGCCACTGAGCTAAATCCCCGGCCCTGATCCTGCCCATTTTACAGATGCAACTGCATCAGTGAGCTTTTTGTTACCATACTCAAATACCTGAGATTGGCTACCTTTATAAAGTAAGGAGGTTTATTTAGCTCACAGTTTTGGAGACTGAGAGTCTAAACAGTATAACACAGGCTCTAGTAAAAGCCTCATTCCAGAGGTGTGTTTGTTGGACACTGCCTGGGAGAATTCTGTTCCATGCAAGAAGCCAGCTGGTAGAGGAAGACGGCAGGTCAACAGCCACATCTGATGTCCTTGACAGTGAATTAGAAGTGATGGTTCAAGTGTTTGGGAAGCTGCCACCAAGGGGCTTTCTCAGAGACAAAAATGTGGGATTCTGGAAGAAGACAGATGAAGACTGAGTCTGAATCTGGGCCCCAGCTAGCTGTGTGGTCTTGGACAAGTCACTCGATCTAGTCCAGCCTGTGTTCTAGAAAGATGTGATGGTAACTGGGATGACACCTGTAGACTCAGCCTGCTGCATGGCCCACTGGGTCCCCTGAGGACAGCAGCTATGCTGTTGCTGCTCCTGCTACCACGACGGGGCCCAGGCATCTGGATTAGGTCATAGAGCCCATGTTGGATTTTCAGGAGTCAAAAATCAGGGGTGGGGTGTGTGTGTGTCAAGATTGAGCCTGTGTCCAGGGAGCAAGTATGCTCAGTGTGGCAGAGGGGCAAGGGTGTGCTCTAGAAAGAGCATGGGAGTGACAAGCAGAAGGTTGGCTGCAGGGGGCATGTACACACACACACACACACACACACACACACACACACCTGTGCCCCTGCTTGCCTGGGTCTGGAATTAGGCCTGTGCAGGTCCAGTGGGGAGTCACGTTGGAATTTTGAGCCAAGGGATGGGGAAGTCCCAGCCCGGCTGCTGTTAGGCCGACTGCTCCCACCGCTGCAGTGTGGCGGCTCGGTTGCCCAGAGCAAGGCCTCACAAGGAAGTGAGGAGCCTGAGAGAGGAGGTCAGCTCCAGGATGTGGTTGACAAAGGAGCCGTTTTGGCCTGCATGATTGTTGAATGGGGTGACCCCACCTCCCTCGGGCACAGAGGTTTCTCTCTGGGCCTTTCCCAGCCCCTTGGGAAGACTGGCCACTCCACAGCAGGCCGCAAAGAATAGCCATTTGTCCCTTGACCTCTTAGGGAATTGGGGGCCCTTGGGGGTCCATGTATGGCTTCTTTCATGGGTGAGATTTCTCTTCTTCCGCAGCCCCTGCTTCTGCTCCCTTACTTGCCTCATTTGTTGGCTGGGAGAAGATGGGTGCTCACGTCTGTTGCCCACACCTCTGTGTGAGCCAGTGCGTAGCTCATGTGAGCCCAGCTTCCTCTCAGGCTGGCCCTTAGGATTAGGCCTGTGCCTCCTCATACCAGGGAGCTCACTCTCTGGCCATGGGTTCTCGTGTTTGAGGAATCAAAGATAAGAGACGTAGGCCCGGCCGGGGAGTCTTTCTGGGGGTGGGGGTGAGAGAGAGGCTCAGAAGACATAGGGCCCACTTCAGGCAGGCTCTCTCCCTGGGTGTCCTAGAGCAGGAGCTTGGATGGTGAGGACTGAGGGTGTGGCAGTGTGGGCTACAGACGGGGCAGTGTGATGAGTGCAGCTGGGAGAGGTGGCATAGGTCTTCTCATTTGCAGCTGAGACTGTCTGGCTGGGGAGGGCAGCAAGGGACACATCCTTGAGTGGTGTTAAAGGCCCTGGCACTGGTGAGTGAGGGGATGAGGTCTTAGACAGGTGCAGATGTGGTAGGACACAGCTTCTAGTGGTCATCACCTGTGTACTGTCGAGGGTGACTGGTACCTGGGTCTTCCTGGATCTTTTCCTAACTGTGAGAGGACTGCTTGCCTGGCAGCACTGCTGGCCGGGTCTCCTCTAGACCCCTTCCTGTCCTTCCTGCAGGTGCAGAGCCACCCTGGAGGCACATGCTTGGTGCTCCTGCACCCTACTCCTTGCTATTCCTGGAGGCACGGAGCCCTTGTAGGCATATTGTGAAGGGACATAATTACCCTCGAAGTTCCCGATAATTATAGCAGTCCCAGTGACACTGCTTTTGTGTTGGCAGAAGGGGCTTTCTGAGCTGTCAGCTCCCTCTGGGCTGAGGCACTGTCCCTGTCTTCAGAGAACCCAGGCTGCAGGACAGACCAAGCTGGGGAGGCTGTGCCAGGACTGTGAGGCTCTGAGCTGATCGGGGCAGAGAGATGACCCCTACCTGTGCCCTAAGGCGGAACACCTAGCCCAGGTCCACAGTGGACCCTTGCATCTGTGTGGAGCGCTCTCTTTAAGTGTCAGGGAGACAGGTGAGGGTTACACCCTGGAGCCCCAGGCTCACTTGAGTACCTGGCATCCTGTGGATGGTCAGTGCCACCTCTGTCCCACCTTCTCAAAACTCACCTTCTTGTTACTGAGAGCTGGAAGGGAATGTGGTCCTTTCTCTGCCTCACAGCTGACAGCCTCAAACCTACCCATGTAGGCAGCATGCAGGTTGGTGCAGCAGCAGGGAACTAAAATAACAGTGGCTCAGATCAGATAGAATTCCCTTTCTGATATCAAGACCCAGGGGAAGGTCAGCCGTCACTGCGCAGTGGCAGGGGCCCAGGCTGCTCCCAGCTAGCATTCTCCTGGTCCACAAGGGTCGCTACGCCTCCAGCCATCACATCCAGAACTAGATGTTAGGATAGAGAGGAAACAATGGAGAAAAGCCCTGGTTTCTTGTAAGGAGGAATTCTGGAGGCTGTAGCATGTTGCACCTCCCATGTCACTGGCCAGAATTAGTTACATGCCAAGCTGCTAGGGAATCAGGAAGTGAGTCCTTATTCTGAGCAGCCATATGCTCAGCTGAAATTTGGGAGTTTTATCACTTGTGGGAGAAGGGCTAGAATAAATTTTAGAGAACACTAGTGGTCTGGTATGCCACTACCCAAGATACAGGTTCCTGTTTGGGGGGGGACCCTCTTTTCCCAGGTGGAAAGGACATTTGGAATGACTCTTGTTCCTCTGGCTGGCCAGGGGGCTGGCCTCAGCCTGTGAACTCTGGAACAGTCCCTTCCACACAGCAGCTAGAAGTTTCAGAGTGACCTGCCAAGGGCCTGGGCCACAGCATTCCCTCATAAATAGTGAGCCACTTGGGGACAAACCTGTGCCTGCAGCCACATCCATCCCCAAATCCCCACCCCTTGGGCAGAGATGCCAGTAGCACTGAGCTGGATCTGATGCAGACCAAGGGCAGAAGCTTCTGGGAACTAGATGTTGCCTAGATAGGCCTGTGGCCATATACCATGATTCTCCCGGTGTGGCTCTGTAGGCTGGTCCTCGCAGGGTGGCTCACTGTGCCTCATGAGGCCAGGGTCCAGAGTTGGACAGTTCTGAGCAAGGCTCTAGCTAGTCCAGAACTGGCTGAATCTTGTGTAAGAAGGCACCTGAGCTATGACTGGACGCTGTGGGTTTGTGTCCTTGTCCCCACATGTAGCAGATATGAAGGTCTTGGGCCAAGGGCAGTGACTGAGAGCCCCTTTAGCGTTCTGATGGCTTTAGGCTGAGGAGTAGCTCTCTGGTCTCTTCCCAGAGCCTCCCATGCAGGAGCTCTGGAGGTGACAGATGGCCTGCCCAATGCCAGGCCTCCTGGGGGAAAGGGTACACGTGGCATGGATCATGCTTCCCCACCTGTGGTGCTATGGAAGTTTCACTAGGATTCATCCTGCAGACAGTTTGGAAACTGGGTTGAAAATGAGTCATGTAGACACCAAGTGAAGAGAAAAGAACATTCCATAGAGCCCGGGAGAAGAGATTTCCAGAAGAGCCCCTGCCATGGGATGGGTGCTGTTGGGTGGGCACCATGGGGGCAGGGGTGCAGGCATGCATGCAGGCAGGGCCGGCTGTCCACCATTGGTAAGCTGCAGATTAAATGTTTCTGTTTTAATATTCATTTCTTGGATCCATTTTGATTTGATTTTGGTACTTTTTGATATGGATCTAGAGTCAGTCTCCTGCATGTGTAAAGCCAGTTTTCCTAGCACTTCTCCTACTTTGTTTTTGTTGCTCAGGATTGCTTTTGCAATTCTAGGTCTATTTCGGTTCTGTAAAAATTTTAGGAGAGTTTTTCCCCCTAGTTTTGTAAAGAATATTGTTGAAGTTTTGAGTGGGCTTGCATTAAATCTTTTTTCTAATTTCTTTCTCAGTGAGTTCACTATTGGTGTATAGCAACATTATTGATTTTTGTGTGTCGATTTTTGTCTTGCTATGTTGCTGAATTTAGTTATTCGAGGACTATTTTGGTGGGGGGTTTGGGGTCTTCTAGGTAAAGGATTATGTCATCTGCAATTAATGATAATTGGCTACTTCCTTTCCTGTATGTATTCTTTTTATTTCTTTCTGTTGCGTGATTATTCTGACTAAGGTTTCAGTTACTGTATTGAACAGCAGTGGTGAGAGTGGACATCCTTGTCTTGTCCTTGATTTTAAAGGGAAGCTACCAGCTTTTGATGATTTGGCTTGTGGAGTGTCCCTGCATTTGGGTTTGTCTAGTGCTTTCCGGATCGGGTCGTATGTATGTGTTTTGGGCAGGAACCGAACCCCAGAGATGCTGACCCTAACCTAGGTGCACGTCAGAAGGCTCATGACAACCTGTGCACCTTCTGTCCGCGCGACAGTGGTTATTTGACTAAGGTCTAGGCGGTTTTTCCCCTGTGGGTTTCTGTTTTGTCCTTTATAGTTGGCACTTGCCCTTTAAGATCCAAGATCCTTTGCGGCACCCTGTTTGTCCCCTGGCCTTTGCTGGCTGTGGCAGCACCCTTCAGTTGTTCTGGCCAGCAGCATTTGCTGCTGTGGCGTTTGTCAAGTTGTCATCGCGCAGACTTTTAAACATTCTGTCCCTCTCTACTCCTCCCACACTGGGAAGTGACAGGAACCCCTGGCTACTTCATTGCCCCTCATGGGACACCTGGTGATACCTTGTGGAGTCCCTGCATAACCTCATAGAAACAAAGGGAAAGGCCAGAATAAAGAGAAGGAAAAGGGTCAGATACGTCGGAAGATGTGTTGGAGTAGGTGTTTTTGTTTTTGTTTGCTGCAGAATTTTTCAGTCTTTAATGTGCATGTTTGAATCTGGAGTGCAACGTAGTGATATGTACTGACTTTTGCCACTGGTTATAAAATGCACTGATCTTTATGTTCCAGGAAGAGAGGCAGAAAATGGTAAGGCAACTGTGTCACGCCATCGGTTATGAGACACATCTCAGTTGCACACATGGAACCTATTACGTGAAAAAACAACCTGAAAATCTATGAAATACAGCAGCAGTAGTTTGCTTTCTTCATCTTCTCTGCTATCAAGCCCACTCCCCTTTTTGTGTGGTCCTTGGTGAGAGGCCTTTGGTACCCAGCACACTCAAGACTCCCCAGCTGGAGTCTCCCAAGAGTCCCACGCTTCCACCTTTCCTGGAATCTCTTCATAGCCCGAGGGACCCTTGCTGCTGGTGACTCCTGGGTCTTCAGGGGCACCCATTGCTCATAGTTGGGAATCTGTCCTTCTGGAGTCTTCTCATACTTTGCAGAAATGTTTGTGCAATTTAAAAATAGAAACAGAATCATATTACATATATGGAACGGCTTATATTCTTGTTTGATGTATATCTTGGCGTCGTTCCATGATTGTCCATAAAGATGAGGGTGAAGAAGTCTTCCCTTTTTGATAAAAATGTACTATTTCAGCCTATAAATGAGTGAGTCATAAGCTGTTCAATTATTTAGGCTCATGAGGTTATTCCAATTTTGTTTGGATTTGTTTGAAAGAAACTAGGTTACAGTAAATGGATCTCTGCATATTTTTATAAAATTAATCCTAGAAGTGGAATTTCTGGATCAAAGATTCTAAACGTATTGGCAGATCTTGCTGGATTGCCCTTCAAAAGTTTGAATAATTTTACTTCTAATCATGCCCATCTACTTGGGGGAAAATGACATCCAGCTCATTTTAATTTGTTGTTATTGGCAAGATTGAGTGTCTGCGTGCTTATTGCCTTTTGCATTTCTTCTGTGAGTGAATCTTTTCATAGTGTCTGCCCATCCCTATTGAATTGTTGGTGCTTTTCTTACCGATCAGAGGAGCCCTTTTTGTATGAAGGGAATTGTCTCATTGTTAAAAAGTATGGAGTTTCATCACGGCAAGCTTCACCTTCATGCGAGAACCTAGAGTTTTCTGTTTTGCTTTTAGAACATGTAGTGCTAGAATGGGCACTCAAGGCGTTATTTTTACAGTGTCTTGGCCACAAATAGGTGCTGCATTTGGGAGCTGAAGCCAGGTGGGGTAGTGATGCCTGCCTGGGGACCGGAAGGGGCCGTGAATCAGTAGGAACAGCTGCCGTGGGCTAATCCATGTTTCTGGCAGCTGGTCAGGGCTCAGGAATGTCTGTCTCCACCTGGGTCAGTGTCTGGCTCCTCCACTCCTGGGCTTGAGCATTCCTGGGGCACATGGCTGTCTGGTCCCTAACTCAGTCAGGACAAAATCCGCTTACCCCAGCTACAGCATGCTCCATCCTGCCATACTGGCCCCTGCTGGGAAATATTGTACCTGTGCCATTGTTTCCCTCTGTCCTGGTCCAGGAACACCCCAGCCCCATTATGGACTGGTCATCAGCCTCCAGTGTCTTCCCACAGCCACTTGCCTGCAGCCAGTGGGCCGAGTAAGGACCAAGCTGCCCACAGAGTAGGCACTGCTATGGCAAGGCGTTGGGCCCTCTAAGGCTTCAGGGACAGGGTGGTGGTTGCAGTCACTGGGGAAATGCTCCCCTTCCTGCTGGGTGGTTCCAAATAGCTGAATTAAGTTTCCCTCTTGAAAACTAATGATAAAAGTGGAGTATAGTTCCTTATCACTGTGTAACAAATGAAAAGCTGAGAAGCTTTGACAGACACGTTTCTTATTTCACACTGTGTCAGCCAGAAGTCCCTGTGTGCTTGGGTTCTTGGAGTCACAGGCGGAAGCCAATGGGCCAGCTGGACGAAGTGGACTTGTGTGGGCAGAATGCATTTCCTGCGGTTGTAGGACTGAGATTCCTGGCCTCACTAGCTGTGGGCTCCTGTGTGTGTCCATGTTCCTCTCCTGTGGCATTTCCATCTTCCAGCCAGCCGTGGCAGAGCAGCCGGCCCAGGGCTTGGACTTTTTGACCTCATCTTTGGCAAAGACACTGCTTTCAGGGTGCATCTGTGTTAAAGGCAGGGCCCCCCAGTTTGTCTCCCTGCTGTGAGGTCAACAACATTATCAGAACCTTGTCACAGGGCAAAATTGGTTGCCACACAAGCCAGTCATCATGTAGGGGGAGTGTGCTGGGGACAGAATCTTGGGACCTTAGGGCCCTGCCTGCACAGTAAGCGCACAGCTTGTCTTCCGGGCATAGTCATTCGCTGTGCTGCACAGCAAGTGCCCCTGCCTGCCCACCCTCTCCTCGGGCGAGGCTCCACAGTGAAGCCTTGTTGCCATGCTCCTGACCCTGGACCTTGTCCACAGTGTCTGTCCAGAATGTCCTTGGTCCCCTTGACTAGCTGCAGCTTTGGGGCTGGCTGAGGTCACCTCCAGGAAGCCCTCTTTGCTGTACCCTCCTTTCCTCCATGGGCCTCAGTGCCCCCTCCCTGCCCACAGAGCCCTCGGCTGTCCTCTGTCACACACGAACCACCACTCCGGATCCTGAGTGGCCGAAATGCCAGCCTTGACATAGTCTGTGGGTGGGGGCTGCTGTAGTGTGAGGGGAGAGATTCCAGGGCTGCTGAGGTGACAGTGGGCAGGAGCAGGCGGGACAGAGTCCAGAGACTGAAATGGTGGCACTGAAGGGCATTGGTGAGAGACCTGTCTGGGGAGGGCCAAGGCTGAGTGACGCCATAGCCATGACTTGTGTACCCAGCCTGCAGGGGTGGACAGTGCTGCGGGCCGGCAGGGTGATCCAGAGGCCTCCATGGCTGCCAAGAACCCACAGAGGGTGGGAGTGGGAAAGTAGTCTGCGAGCGGTGATGAGCTGCCAACCTGGACCCGATTCTGGGACTTCAGTGATGGATTCCATTTCAGCAGCAGGGACGGGAAAGGGGGCTTCCCTGGGGGCCAGGCCAACACAAGCAAAGGCGGGTAAGGAGGAACGGGTTTCCACTGGGAACAGAGCAAGGAAGGTGACAGCCGCTCTTGTGTTGGGCTGTGGGGTTGGCCTTTGCTGTTGGGACTGACTCCAGCAACACTGTCAGGACCACGAAGTCTGCTTCATCTTTTCTCATATTCCAACTTTGCCCTTTGAGCTGTGCAATATGCTAGGGAAGGAAGGAGACCTAGGTTTCAGCAGCCTCTGTATGTTCTCTGGCTTGGAAGTTCACAGCTGAGCAGCTCTCTGACACGGTGGGCAGATGGCTGGGAAAGCCCACCTCCTCTGATGCCGGAGGTCCAGAGGGTCACCTCTGGCAGCAGGGCAGATGCATCGTCTGCAGCCTCTGATGCTCTCTACTCCGTGTGCTGAGGCCTCCTGGGTCAGACAGAGCAGCCATAGGCTCTCTGGGGTGACCTTGGATCTTTCTAGGAGGCGGACTAGTAATGATGGTGATGATGGTGATGGGCAGGATGTTTTGATCTGACACTTCCTGTTTATTATGTCTTTTTTTTTTTAAGCTCATTTCATCCTCATAGCAATTCTACAGCAGGACTGTTCTTATGCCCAGGGACAGAGCGGGAAGCTAATTACTGGAGATCTACATCTACACCTACACCTACACCTATACCTATACCTACATCTGTATCTGTACCTGTATCTATCTCTATCTCTATCTCTATCTCTATCTCTATCTCTATCTCTATCTCTATCTCTATCTCTAATCTCTAATCTCTAATCTCTCTATCTCCAGACAGTGTGGAGTGTCCGGCCAGGTAGCCTAGGAGCTCCCATGCATAGTCAGGGACATGGGTCTGGCTCCACCCCTATTTCCAGGTCTTGGAAGTGGGAATGGAACCTTAACTCTTTCAGGACTCCATGTTCTCACATGGCAGTGGAGAGGACCCATGATCTTGCTGCAAGGCTGGCATGAGGTGGCTCAGGCTGGTGGCAGTGGGCACAGCTGTGGGTACAGGTTGCCTACCCAGGAACCCCGCTCTACCACAGGTTGGCTTTGATCTTGAGCACGTAACTGCCTCTGTTTCCTCCCCTGCAGAGTGGAAATGCTAATAGTCATCTGCCCCACGGCTTTGCAGTAGCGTACCGTGAGCAGTGCCCTTATCATCTGGCGTCATGTCCACGGGAAACGTGCTGCCCGTGCCATGTGGTTGTGGTTGACATGGAGCCCACCCGCACTGTGTAACCTGTCCCACACATGTCATTTCAGTAAGCCTCTCTTCTGTGGAAGCCAAAACAGTGCTTCAGCAATAACAGGTATTTGTTTCACTCACAAATCCGAGGCTTAGCCAGGTCAGCCAGCGGTCCTCCAGTGCGGTCTCACGTGGCTGCTGCTCACTGGGCTGTGACAGAGTAGCCAGGCTGCTCATGCAGTGCTTGGGGACCCGGGGCGGGGAGCATGCCTCCCAAGAAGGAGCACCTCTGCTGGCTTTGTCTCCAGGGTCCATGGCCCGCTTCTCGGTGGGCTCTAGGGCCCGTCCTGCCTCTTAACGGAAGGAGACATGAAAGAAACGGGTTCAAACTAGAGTATGGAGACCCGGGAGAGCCGGTGGTGTAAGTTCTGGCGCAAATACTAAGCGCTGAGGATGAGGAGAGCTTGCCAGTTGTGGTCCAAGTGCAGGCAGTGACCGATGTCCCTGCTTAGAAGCACCAAGCAGAGAGTGAACTGTCCTTCACCCGCACCGGGTTCCATTCAGACCTTCAGGGATTGCACGAGGCCCCCAGGCCTTGGGGAGGGCAGTCTGCTTTACTCAGCCTGCAGATCCAGATGCTTATCTCACCCAGACCCTCCCAGAATAACGAGCCAAATGTCCAGGCACCTCAAGCTGATGTTAGCGCTGTACCCCTGAGGCCACTGCCCTCAGGCTCCAGGCCAGGCCCAAGGTGTGCAGCTGGTCAGGGCAGCCCCTGCCCTCTCCGAGCCCCTGTATCATGTCAGGGAGACAGACACCCTGGCAGATCTTTATGATGGGCGCCAAGTGCCACGGGTAAGGGCGCTGAGCCGCACCCAGAGGTGGGTACTTGATGGAGACTCCAGGTGAAATTCATTTGGTGCAGAGTTTGGGGGTTGACGATGGCACACAAAGGGGAGC